>JAUMGZ010000269.1:0-10559 GCA_032359645.1 Pododesmus macrochisma | reverse complement strand
AAATGTGAAAAGTTAACGATGGACATGGACAGAATTTGTATGGGAAAAGTCTACCTTGGACCTTTGGTACAGATTGACTAAAAATGTATAAACAGTCCACTATATCATCCAAATGCAAATATTAAATAAGGGACCTTAATGGTCTTGTCACTTACTTAGAAAAGCTAATTTACGTATGTTTAATATCGTAACATACCGGTATTCACATCTCAACTCTTAAATTGTTGTATTAAACCTGGCGTCCAGACTACATTTTATTGAATTTCATAACAACCACAAACAAAGGTTCAACTTCAATGTGTTTCTTGAAAGGAACTAAGTTTTTCTAATCACAATACCAGAGGTATACATGTACATCAAATCATCATGCCATGCGTAAAATCACAATATTCTACAGTTGCCTAAACTATCACACCGCAGTTGCTAGCATAGTTCTCACTGAACACTGTAGATTATATCAGTTAGATGGCAAACACTGGAATAGTAAGCATTTCACAAATCACACTGAGATCTATATTTGATAAGTCATTATATCATTGTACAGTTGATTGATAACAGAAATATATCTGCTAAAGCAAATTAGTCTACTCCTTAACTGAGGATACTTGAGACATTAATTTTTTCTACATTCATGATTTTCATTTTTTTACATAAGTTTGTGTATATATGTAATAATAAATGTTATCATATATTGCTACAAATTTTCTTATACCCTCAAGTGTGATGTTCTTATACCTTCAAGTGTGATGAAGTTATTAACATATTTATGTAACTTATTAGAAATGTGATCATAGCCATGCCTCCTTGAATGATAAAACTGGGAGCTTGCATACAGGCAGGGGCAATTTTATCTCATTAATGCTTGTGTTTAATGGTCATGAGAGTCAAGTGTATTCCCTCTGGCCAGTGATGTGGTACTGCTATCCTGATTAAAGATTGACTATGAAATCCTTTATGTTCTGGTCAGACGACTATAACTCCCAATATGTGACATGATGGCAGGAATTCTTTTACAGATATATAGAGGTGGTTCATTAATTATCATTATAAAATCAAAATCTCTACTCTAAAATAGTACACAAGTTGGGATATAGCAAGACTAATTGAAGTCCCTGTTTAAGTAGAAGGCTTAAATGTGGTGTGTCTAATTCGGATTTTATTGCATGATTTTAAAAGAAATTTATCAACATTTACACAAAATTGCGATTTTCTCCACTTCAAAAATGTCAATTGTGTGTCTGTTTTCATCCCCAGTTTCTCCTTTATTTATGGACAGATCTCTTTGAAAATTGGCAAGGGTATTTAGTATAGACAGATCTAGAAAAGGGTGTCTCACATTTTTGATATATAGTTTAGTGACCTTTTAAACTTCAAAAGGGGTTAATGATGCTAGAAAAATCAGAATTTTATAAGTATTTAGTTATAGTTTGAATGTCAAATTGAGGCCCCTCTAGGGTCAACCTCATAATAGAAAATTGGGACCTTCTAGACCTGGTCAAAAACGCACTTAATTAGCTCTATTCTTTAAATGTGATGTCTGAGACTTTTCAAACTTGCGCATTAAGATAGAAAGTAAAGAATGCTTTCTAATGATACATTGTATATATTTTATTGGGTCTATAATGAATACTTTTTAAGAAAATGGAAGGTAAAGTTTTGAAAAAATTGACGTCTCAAGTATCCTTAATCCAGATCATCCACTCATAAAAAGCAACAACAATGGAAAATATGTACATGTAAATATCAACTGAAAATTTTAGAAATAGTAATAGATATACATGTATTGTAGTAATTTCTATAAATTTGGAACGATCATAAAGAGGATATAAGGTTATTGAGAAATGTTGTGCAACAGAAATATGATTACCCATAATAACAAGAGGCCTATTGGGCCTGAACTTCCATCTAAATGAATTGGGCTTATAAGAAAATTTTGCATTCAAACATTTTTTACCGGATGGTCAGGCCCATTTGGACAAACTTGGTTCTACATACCAAAGCATTAAGCTCTGAGGTCTGCTATCTTATTAGAAGATTTTTTAAATTTTGTCATCGCGGCTATTCCCCCTTTGGCGGGGCCTTTTCATTGTAACAATTTGAATCCCCTTCCCCTAAGCATACTTCCTACCAAGTTCAGTTTAAAATATAAAAGTTAACATACTTGCTAGAGGGGTTGAACTTTGACCCCAAAACTCATAGCCTAAGCAAACTTTCTTCTGGCAGCCCAAAGGTAGCTACATATGCAAACATAAAAAGGTTTATTTGAAGTTTTTGAAATTTTACCAATTTGTTCTTGCCCCCCATCATTTGAACAAGAATGAATGAATGTTTCATGGAAAGTTTTTGTGACTGGTCTCCATGCCAGTAGTTCTTATTTTTGGAGAGGTCAAGAATAAAAAGTTTACAATGGACAACAAATGATATCTGTATCCGCAAAATCAACCTTAGACCTTCAGTCTAAATGGAATAAAAAGCAACCACATCATACATGTACACAATTATAATCACATTTTATACAAATTAACAATAGAAGTTCAATATTGCATGGTTATTCCTCCTTCTATTAAATGAAAAAAGCAATAATTCAAAATTAATTACAGTCAAACCTGTCTAAAAAACAACCCTAGAGACAAAAAATGTTGTCTTTATATGAAGGTGGTCTTAATATACAGGTAAACATAAGTGTAATTGGACTTCAAGGGGCCTGATTTTAGCTGTCTTTATAAACAGATTGTCTCTTTATAGAGTGATCGTTAGAGCAGGTTGCACTGAATATGAAACAATTTCCTTTAGATTTTTCATTTTTTTAGGAGTTTTAGCAAAACTAAAAAAAATAGGATTTTTTTAGGAATTTTAAGGACGCTGGACAGCCTGTACCGGTAATTTGTATCAATTTTCAACCTTTTTGTGCTATATTTAATTAATTTTCAACCTTTTTATGCTATTTTTTTTAAAACACACACACACACACACACACACACACACACACACACACACAGTCATTAACCTATTTTTTTTAATTACAACTAAAATAGTAAATTATGGCCAGCATTAATCAATATTAACATAATTTTTTTGTATACATGGGCAGTTATTGTACATTCATGATGGAGATAGAAATAGACACCAAGACAAAACATTATAATGAAAATGAAGTTTAAGTAATTATAGATATGAAATTTAAGTATGAATCTTACAAAAGTACACTAATAAATGTACATATAAATTCTAATGTGGTATAAACAAAAGGAATACATGAGGGTCTACATATTAAGAATATAAATTATTGCCTTATCAAATAGAATACAAAAGTAGTTTGATTATGAATACAAAGTGGTCTAATCAAGAACAATAGGAAGTAAAAGACACAGAATAGGTCTTGACTGATGTTCATGCTGACCTAAATTACGTATAAATTACTAGGTCATCTAATTTATAAAACTTTTAAAATTTTGTTAAATTTCCCCATTTGGGTCCCAATGCGGCACCCCCTAGGGATTGAGCACTATCACTTGATCAAATATAAACACACTTTCCATAGGGATGACTTGTACTGACTTTGGATGAACTTGATCAAGTAGTCTGAAAAGATAAAATATTTGCTATAGTGGTGAACTTGGACCCCCAAATGTGCAACCTGTTTTTGTTCCAAGGGTCTTGCCTTGAACAAATTTTGGTTTTCCATGCCCTTAAGTAACTACATACAAAAGCATTAAGCTCCGAGGGAGGCCTTCTATTTTATTAGAATATTTTTGAAATTTTGTCAATTTTGTCAAATTTACCCCTTGGGGCCAGGCCTTTTCATTTTAGCAAATCTGAATCCCCTTCCCCTAAGGATATATACTTCCTACCATGTTTGGTTGAAAATGTAAAAGTTAACAAATTTGCTTAGGTGTTGAACTTTGACCCAAAATCTCATAACCTGAGCAAACTGTTTCGCCTGGATCCCGAAAGGTTACAACATATACAAACATAAAAAGGTTTATTTGAAGTTTTTGAAATTTGGTCAATTTTACCCACATTTTTCACAATTTAATTAGCCTGACCCCATCATTTGAACAAATCTGAATGAATGTTTCATGGAAAGTTTTTGTGACTTATCTCCAGTAGTTCTTATTTTTGGAGAAGTCCAATTGAAAAGTTTACATTGGACAACAAATGATATTTGTATTGGCAAATATGAAAATCAGCTTTAGACTTACAGTTGAGATGGATTAAAAAGCGACCACAACATTCACAATTATTATCACATTTCATACAAATTAACAATAGAAGTTCAATACTGCATGGTTATTCCTCCGAAGATTTCAAGACTTAAAAAGCATTAATTCAAAATAAATCTACATTGTTGTGTACCGGTATATGAAAAAACATATCTTTGACAATAAATGATTCATGCAGATTTTCTGGAAGTCACCTCATTGTTTTTTTAGAATAATATGTCTTTGTAATTACATCATGTACTTTTAAGAAATGAATACTATAAGTAAGTGAAATTTATCTGCCCATAACAAACAAATCAGTTATAGTGACAAAATCCTATCACTTTAATCATTTGTATCAATTTTCAACATTTTTATGTTATTTTTTTTAAACACACACACACACACACACACAACACACACACACATTTAACGTATCTTTTGAATTACGACTAAAATATTAAATAAAGGTAAGCATTAATCAATATGAATATAATTTTTTTTTGTATATATATGGGCAGTTATAATACCCACATATATAATGAAGATAGAAATCGACACTGAGACAAAACAATTATATTGAAAATAAAGTTTAAGTAATTATAGATATGAAATATCAGTATGAAGCATACAAAAATTCACTAATGCATGTACATGTGCATATAAATCCAAATGTGGCATAAACAAAAGGAATACATGAGAATAGCTAGGTCTTAAGGGTGTTTATACTGAACTAAATTACGAAGATATTTTGACAAAACCTTGTTAACACTTGCTTTAAGTAAAAATGAACTAAAGTTCTTAGTAAACGGAGTAAATTACAAATTGAAATCAATGAAATGGAAAGTTCATGAAAAGAAATTCAAGATTCAAGATGAACTCTTTAAGTAATTTTACATGTCAAATTTGTTCACTGTGATTCCCAATTCCAAGAACAAGTGAGAGAAAGTCCATTATGTTCCTAAAACTTATGGAAGATAAGCAATACATGTAACAAGATTTTGAAGATAACCACCATGTCAGCAATAAAATATTTGTTAAGAAGAAAAAGTCATGTAAATAGCCAAATATTAAAATTACTAGATTTTCAAAATGACAACCAATGTCATATAATAAGATTTTTAAACTTGAGAGATGAACTTGGAATTAAAATGATATGTTGTACACCTTAAGATTTTGGCACGGAGTACAAATAGTTCTAATTGTGAACATTCATGTTCCTATATCATATGGCTTTCTGCAGTTTCATAGGAGAATTCAAATAACAAAATATTCATGACAGCTGTCACTCACAGATCAACCATTTTCAATAATTCAATCCACATTATTTTGGCATGTGCCCAACTAGAAGTCAATATAAAAGAGGCATTCTATGAAGGTCCTTTGACAATATCCCTAACCAATTCTTCGGAGATATATGTGATAACAAGAAAGTCTATGGACAGACAACAATTAAATAGTGCATGATCAGAATTCTTGCTCACCTCAGCAAAGCACAAGGCGAAATTTGAAAAATATTTGTCTTATGAAACAGAGTTCAAAAGTTGTTTCTATATATATAATTAAGAAAAATAGGAAAGTGTGGTCTGATAGAAAAGAACAGAAAAGTGGCTTAAACTTAAAGAATGAATGTAAAATAATTACACACATATAAGGTTAGGATTATCTCAAGGAAGGTCTTCTATTTATTTATCACTCATTAACTAGTCTATGGATTTCTTGTATGAGTCTATAAGATAAGAGTCTACATTGTGTATGAATTCACTTGGGCAACAGATGCACTAAGTCTATAAGATAACTGATGCACTTATGTCTGTAAAATAGAGTCTATATGAACTCACTGGAAAACTGATGCACTAAAGTCTATAAGATAGAGTCTATATGAATTCACTGGGAAACAGATGCACTTGAGCTCAGATTGAGTGGGTATTCTTTTTCAAATTTTACAGAGTTAATTATGTTTTGTCCAGATGTTGCAACCTGAAAACTATCGCCAAATGCTGACACAGTTTTGGTGTTTGGTGATTTAATTGAGTTTCCATGTCGGTTTCTTGTGTATTGCTCAGGAATCTTGTTGTAGTCGGGAGCAACCATAATGCCACATACATTACATATCTTGCTCACTCCCACAGACAGCTTAGTCCACTCTCCAACATTCAGTGACAGCTCAAATTTCAGTGAAGTCCTGAGTCCCATGGGAATTTTTCCTTTGTACAATGGTTTTATTTCTTCTTCCGATATACTGTCAATATACACCAAAGCTTGCTCCAAGCGAAACCCACCACATGGGTTATGACCTATCTTTGGATGATCTGGTGTTCCTTTAGGAGTAGGAACAAAATCCAGCTGTTTAATCTTCACTGGAAGAGTTGTGTAAAACGACATGGTTTGAAGGCTCTGTATCCCGCGCTCTCCAATTATTCCCTGGCCTGTTTTGTGACATGTTGTAGCTTGTACAAATGTACAAGATGGAATCTGTGTCAGTGTCTGAAGATTTACATTCAAGGGAGGATACTCCAGTCGACGTGTTTTCACAAAATGTGTTATTGAATCAAGATCATGCGCTTTTTGCGTGAAATATTTATAGTATTGTAAAACAATGGCATCAGTTAGAATTTCTGATGGCACGACAATATCTGCAAAATCTTCCATACTTAAAAGGTGTATGCGTATCTGATACAGTAAATCTCCAAGAACTTCTCGACGATTTGATCCATTTACTACTTTCTCACTTTTCCTACACTGTTCATCTGCCCAGCGAACAGCTGCAGTAAAAATGTTGATTTCAGCTGTTCCTACCTTCTCACTCTTCAGAACCAATGCAAAGTTACCTTGTGTCAAGAACAGAAATCCATCCTCTTTGAACACATCAGCAGCATTAATCTCGATAAAGGTCTGGGCATCTTCAACCAAGTCCTCCATTCCAAAAAATGACGCATGATTTAAAATGGAACACACATTTTGGACATTTATTGCTCCTTCTAGAAAGCTCTCACATTCCATTAGCAGGGTAGACAACTCATACTTCTGAGCAGCATGCAGTAATGGAATAACATTTTCATCTGTTATTTCCACCAAATCTGTATACATGTACCTGTTGAAAAAGAGCATTCACATACTAAATGATATACATGTATATACTTATATATATATTAAATTAAAAAAATTAAAACTGTGGAAAGAAGTCTGTACATTGTATTTAGATTCAATATGACATATATACACACAGAGAGACTTTGACAGTAAAACGAATACAAATTTTGATAATAACTAACAAAGAGTCCTCCAGATATAATATGTAGAGGCAGCTATGGCAGTTTTGAGGAGTAGCAATAACAAACAAAGTTGATGAAGCAGAGATCATAATAACAGAAAACTCTCTACACATCACAAAGCCATACTATCCAATATTTCTCAAATTAAACATTAAATAACATGAATTTTTAACAATTTATGATGTCAGTTTACCTTAATTGGCATAACACACTTTATTCATACTTGCCAACTTTTTGAAATTTTCATAGGGGAGAAAATGTGTAGCAAAATCTTAAAATGTCTTTAATACCTATATACAATGTAAAATGCTCTATATGAAGAAATAGTAGTGTAAACTGCCTCATTTAAGCAGCTATGTGCAATACACTTAGTTAAAGCAAGTTGATAAGCAAGGTTTAGGAATTGTACTGATGTCAAAAGTGAAAATTGTGTGTGAAAAATAGGGAGACTCCCTCCAAAATAGGGAGAGTTGGCAAGTATGTTTATTAATTCAATTAATTGAAATTAAATCTATTAATCATGTATCAGTCTTTATTAATTCCAAAATTGTATTTCTTATTAATCATGTCTATAAAAAAAATATACATATCTTACTTCAGTATTAGAGCAAATATATTGCTATTGATATCCACAATCTTCACATCAGGTCCACTTTCTGGTAGACTTCCAAAAAACATGGTCTTAAAAACACAGCTCCTGATACCAAGCACCAGTTTATGAGCTGGCAGTCTGGCATGTCCTGGCTCTTCAGGAAATATGAAGTGAACGTCTGCTAAATTCTCATCCAAACATATACTAGTCAAGGCTTTAGTCACAGAATCTGTTGGTGTTGACATGCAATCATGACCAGCTTCTAGTCCGGCCATTTTGAAAGAGTGTTCAGTCTTTCTTATTTCAATGTTGCTTGATTGGAGTTCCAATTATGTGTGATTCGACATGCTGGAAGCACAGACATCTCACTGAAAATTAAAATGTTACAATTGTACTATATATCACTAGATATTGAGGCAAATACCTACTTGTAGTCTAGCTACTAGTTAATTTTCATGATATTGTATTTGCCATATGATGAAACAAGTGAATCACTAGAAGTGATGGTTGCTCCTCGAAAAGTGCTTGACTTAGGAATTATGTTTTGTCACTACAGGTAAATCTTTAACAGGAAATAAGTTTTTACCAATTAGAGGCTACAGGTACACATAAGTTACTATGGCAACTGTTATTTTTCAAAACACATCCTGCCATTGTGATTGGGATAGCAATAAAAAACCTATATAGACAATTTCATTGCAGAAAAAGAAAAAATTATCTTAAAGGGCAAAAACTCAGCGTGCAACAGGGCAAGAGTTGTCACCTTAATTTCTTAAACATGTTTATTAAGTTTCATAAAGTCAAATTTTAAAGGCTACGTTCCAAATTGATGTCCACGTGTACAATAACCACAGATTAGCTTAGATAAGTGCTAATGCACTGAAACACATTTACCTTACCTACAATTACCGGTAATATTTCTTCCATTTTTTTTCTATGTATAATATAATAACCTCAACCATAAAATGATTAAATTATGCAATCAAAAATATTTTACATGTACAATAAATCTCTCAAACTCTGTTCAAAGCTGACAATTTCGTTATGTTTATGAAAATGTAAACTCTAACCCAAATACCATTGGTACTAGCTAGTTTTGACAATCGATCGTAACCATTTTCCTTGGTCGTCGATCACTCCCTCTGATTCAGAGGTCATCCTTCCCAAAATTCCTATTAAGTGTATAGTAAAAGGTACACAGCAATCTATGCAAGTTATTGAAATGTACAACTATCCTATGATGAAAATGGAAAAAATATAAAATTGCATGCAAGTATTGGATGAAGAAAATAGTTAGAAATGCAACTAATTTTGAAAATAAAAAACTAAAACATAGCTAATTATGTCCAAATTATTTTAAGGGCCACAAATTCAAATTTGTAATTATATACAGCATAGTTTGATTTTTTCTCCAGTTCATAGTTCATATATTTTAAGGGCAACTGTAAATATAAATATACACATATTGTCTACTGCATGTATATAGTTCCACTGGCTAACTGAACTCTACTCACACGTAAACTTGTTTGTTGGTTTTATTGGGATTTAACATCCCTTTCACTACATGTTTAGGTTATATCTTAACTGTGTCTAGATCTGCTTGTGACAGTGCACACTGATGGTGAATTTATAGTGCTGTCTCCCAAAAAATTGTGACATTGACATGATACTTCACTTTGTCACAAATTTCCGGACACTGAGCCAACTATAGACCTTCTCCTACCAAAAATGTTGAGCGTTTAGCAGGGAGCTGCTCGAGTGAGTCTGGGAGAATAACCTAACTTTAGCATCTAAGGTGTGATGCAGCTTGTGATCGAACCATAGACTTTCTGCACACTTAGCGACATATCCTAACCACTGAGCTACCACACCAGTCACAAGCAAAAAAAAACCATAAGAAGAACCTCTCATAATTTTGACCACATGAAAGAATTACATAAACCTTATTACCCAATATATTTGTTATACTGGTTACCTCCCCTGATGTACGCTACACGTATGACAAAGCTGAGAACCTGTTTATATATTTGTTTTATACTGACATTTACATTTTTCAAGAACAAGATTATCAACAAAAACAATGCAATTATTTTTGAAAATGTCAAAAAATAATTTTGTCAAACAAAAAAGGGTAATTATCTACATGTACTCTACCTCCTAGTCTTAAACAAATGTTTTACGGACAGCACAGTCATCAGCATTACGTCATAAAACGCATACATTACAAAATGAAATGATAATTTGAGAGCATATGTTAATATGTATAACGTCATAAGAACATTAGAATTTGGTCTTTTAAATTATTATACACTATATACATAGTTTCTATCTATTAGAAAACGGACACCTGATATGTGTACACACAAAAAGAAATGTGAAAATGTAGGCATGTGAACAAAAGTCAACAAGTGGGAAGTAAGCTGTTTCTAGCGAGCAATAACAGCGAGCATCAAGCCAGCGAGCGATAGGATTTATCGGTTAGTTTTATGT
>JAUMGZ010000258.1:0-10559 GCA_032359645.1 Pododesmus macrochisma | reverse complement strand
GATATTTTCTTGCTTTAAAAGGGCCATTGAAACTGACGCCAGAACACGAGAGAACGCGTCTCAGGCGTTCTAGAAAAACAAAATTCTCCCTCTAACCCACCGTCATGCACGCTTCGGATTTGATCATTGGACATTGAAAAACGTTTGTTACGCTCCTGGTAAAGCACAATAATAAAGAACTTTGCTGGCATATACAAAGGGAAAATAAGACCAAAGAACGTGACTAACGTACAGCGAATTAAGGTCAAACTTTTCCCTGAAACGTAAAAGTACAATAACTGAATATAACTTTATTTTAAACATAGTATCATATAGGCGTAGCTTGCACTGAAACTGCCTTGGTAAACAATAGAGAACTGATATAAAAATAACGCTAGCTTCAAGACCCCCTGCCTCGGTTATTTTAAAGCCCAAGTTACGCCTATAAATATGTTGAGCAATAAACAAAGTTGCAAATCAGAAATGCTTCGCAATAATTGTTAAAAACAACTTCATGATACATAAATAACACCGATGTCGCATTAAGAATCCATATTTGATGTCATATTTTTTGTTAATTATTCATGTCTGATATTTACTTTCTCGGAAAATCGAAACACATTAACATTTTTGCAATTTGCCTTTTAAATAATAAAACAAAAAGTTACAGGTATCAATCGTTGAAAGAGTATTAAGTATTAACTTATATGATAATCAATTACTGTCTGAAAAAGGCTTTAAGTCGATGTGACCCTTAATTTATCTGTTGCATTGCTTACAAAATAGTTTTAACATTTCGAAGGCTGATATGCGATATGACGTCAGCATTCCGTGAGTAAAAGTCAAGATTAAACGTTTACTTGCATGCAACCTCTAATCACTCAAACTACAAGCTCGTGTATATTTGGCAGGATCATTTTACACATGAATTCACGTTGACATTGATGGCAAATTACCAGGTAACCGATTCCTTATTGGAATATCCGAAGAGAACCTCCACACTTCCGATCTATCGTTGATGACCCACTTTATTTCACTTAAAACATAATGTCGTAAAATGAAACAAGGATCAGGTTTGTTCCTGTCAACTTAATGATACTTGTGTACACTCATGACAACAATAGATTTTGTTTACAGAAATATAAGAAAGAGCTCGCAACAAGTGGCTGAAGTGGAAAGGATTCAACATTATAATCTAAGCTCCGTTATACATGTATACATGATGCGCCGTTGTTGACTTCCTTGTTTTGAAACCATCGATTATAATTACATTGATTAGTTGTTTATTGATTGTTTTTGAGTGCAACTAGACTTGATATCTATATAACAACACAAAAAGGAAAACAAATAGCGACAAACCAGGTTATTTTCATAAAATGAAGAAAAAAAGAACACAGTCAATAAAATACCTTATTCCTGAATATCTAAAAATGACTTATAGGGGTTTTTTGAAAGAAATTTTATTTCATTTTTTTTTAATATTTTGAATGTATTCTAAAGACTAACTAAACATGATATGAATTTGCAGCTTATGATGTCCATCGTAACATAACAAATCACTGTCTAGTAAACACTCAAATTAGTTCAGATATTGGAAACAAGAAATATTTAACGCAAAATAAAACAATTGCCAACATTAAAACTCTCCAGGGAGTAATAAGCCGTGAATCAACTATGTTCAAATAGAATATTTTTCAAACTGTATCAATCTACATTGTATTCCTATTCAAATCATCTCATGTTTAAAGTTTTATATTTTGTAATATTATGGCGTGCAATGAAATTACACTTACAGTGTAATACACTTTCAACAGTTTATGCTAGTCGCTACACCTCTGTCAAATCATACGTGTACATCTTTCATATTATTTTCACTTTACATTTACTCTGTACATATCATTGATATAGACTTTCTTCTTTACAGATTCCACCATTTGAAGACCACTACGTTCTCACACATAACGATGTCCCCGTCCGATCTAAGCGTTCAGCTGACCACCACACGAAAAGATTGACCACAGATAATAGGGTATGTCACGCTATATTTTTATATTTAAAATAAAGGAACAATTTAAAGACGAAATGATGTTTTAAATCAGTCCAATACTGATCGATTGCCTAAAGATAATATAATATTAGATATTTAAATTTCAATGTCGCGTCACATTACTATATGAAACACTTTAGACAAAAAACGAATTTCATTTTCGTTTACATGTTTTTATACACTAAGGTGTTTTTGACTGTTGGCTAATATATACATATTTCACATTGTATCACTGTAGATATTTGTTGTTACCTGTTGTACTACAAAAGAAAATAGATAGAGAATATTCTGAGAGTAGAAATTTAATGGGATGGTGATATCTCAATGGTGATATCTCAAATGCTCGATTTTTTGGTTAGGGCAAGTTTTTACCTTACTGCACATGTCAAAAACTGAAACCCCTTACAATGTGTGTTTTACTGCAAAACAGTCGTAGTATAACCAAAATCTGTATTTCCCAATAACACAATAAAACAAATTATTAATTAAATAAGCAAAAAGTTCTGGCAAGACCTTGTGATAAACCATATTAATAATATAAGATGTAAGATGTAAGAAGCAGAAGTTCGTGACGCCATTTTATTGAGAGTGATGTGGTCATGCAACAGGCCGTACCAGAACGTACGGATAAACGCATTAACAAGGATTGTATTGTCAATAAATCCAAATCTAAGCAAGATTTAGACAATACAAAAATCATAACAGTCAAGATTGGAAATATTTTATTGTCTGAGCGCGGACCAAATTGATTTCAATCGATTTTTGGTGGTACTACTTTGACATAATGAAATAAAGTAGCATGTGATTGGGTTGAACGGTGTCGTTTGGGCGCGGAGTAATTCTAACTGACCGGACACGGTGTTCGTTTGTCAGCATACAAAGCGGCTTCGGATTAGTTCTGTTGTCGATATGACTCCCCTTGATCCACAATAACGGAAATGAAATGCAATATAAAATTGAAATGAGCTGAACCAATCATTTACTGTCACGTGAGATTAAGTCACTTCCGTTGACGGAATTGTGGGCGAATATACATTGTAGATAATGAATCTGATCTTGTTGTCATTGGCATGTAACAACGAATAGAAAGAGTTATAGAATGCAGCGCGACTTGTGAAACAAAATAATGAATAATATGCTAAGCACACGTTATTCACAATGATTCGATGATAAAGATATATATCATCAAGAATAACTGTTAGGCTCGTAAAATTATTCTTAGTGTTAGTCTAGAAAAAGTTTAATCTCTTTTCTAAATTATTAAGTTAATAATAAATTCAGATTGCTTAGTTTAAATTAATCAAGTATTTATTCTAAATTTTAAATGGTGTGACTCATTATTTTCAAGTCGAACTTTGCTACATTAGAAATTTACATTTTTGTAGTTTTATTTTTACATCTTTTATAACCCTTTCATTGTTGATTAAATAAAGTATAAATATCAACTCAATGTGAATGTTAAGCTTTTTATGTAAATGTAAATCTATATCAGGACTAGAGCTCTTTATTTTGCACTGATGATACTGGTCGTTATACTGTGCAGCGAGTTGAAAGCATTTTGTTGATTTGAATTCAATATCATGCAATGAAACTATAGAAAGGAATTCTTTTGTTAAACTACAAAATGCATAAATGACGTATACAGACGATGATGTATTAAGTTCGTCATTGGTGTTTTTATCCTTAGTTTGTTTTCATTATTGGTACGCCATATGAAATAAAATTGTTTTTATTTTAAAACGACACCGTGTTTATAGTGATAATGCGTGATCTTACATGTATGAACACAGTAAACTTTATACTCGCCTCTTTATTTCCAAATTTAGAATTACTGAGAATGTTATTCTTTTGACTTTCCTCTTTTCATACGAAAACGTGGATAAGTGGGCGTTGTAGTTAGCTATTTTTATAGCGTAATATCAGTGTCTTCCAGTTTAGGGTTATTCTCACCTTTTCAAAGAAATCGTTTCACGCCCAATTTTCTAGGTCTAAGAATAAAACAAATTTGAATGCAATCTATAAAATCTTGAAAGTTCATTATTTAAGCTTGCGCGCATTATTCTATTTGTCTGCACGCCTGTTCAGAGTTATAGCAACATAAACGTACACAAATAACAGTTTATATGAATGCTTATATTTTCATTTGTGTTTTTTCCACAACAAATTTTCCAGTAATTAAAATTGAAATTGAAATTCGGAGCCGTAAGTGTCTTTATCAGAACAGCCACTGGACATATCTAGTGTAGACATGTTTCCATAGCAACAAAAGAGTACTTGGAGAAAACAACAAAAACAGATAATGTTTTAATGTATATGTTATATGAATCATAAAAACTGTCTTAAACATGTAGATTAATAACTTTGCAATTAAAAAGTAACAGTTAAAAGTTAAAAAGAAACGCGAGCGTGTTCGTGGAGGAATGACAAGTACTACGACACGTTTTCAATATTACTACGCCAGAGTTTATGCTAAAATAAACGTCAAAAATCTCTATGGTTTATATAGAGAGATTGCATTGTAAATGTAAATATAGTATATTAGAACTAGAACAATGCGAACCAGTGGTCATATATACTCAGGTTGTTAAATCATTGTGCAATAAAACTTTGCTTGTCAACATACATCAGATCAACTCTCAATTGTTTCATAAAAACAGCTCTAAAATTTAACTATACTTTTATAGGTACAGTTTATCATGTTCGAATTAAAATTAAAATAGGGATAAAAATCAAACTTTCATTAATATTGGCCAATCAGTCGTGTGCAGCAAACGTGATTTCAAGCAGAGGAAACATTTCAACGTTAATTAGTTCCGTGTATTTAAATTAATGTGTAAAAGATGCAAGCTTACTTGTCTGGTAATCAAAAGAAGTATGTTAATGCCATGAACTCTTTCAAAAAGTTATTTCTAGTACAATATACTCGCATGACAACTCGGCTTACAGGACATTTCAAAATAACGCTATTTTATTTAAGCTTTTTAATTCTAAATTTTATTGTGCTTTACATATTGCCGTTATCTGTATGGGTACAAACGCTTCCGGGATGTGTTGTTTTACACCAATGAAAAACTATGAATTTCATCTCCTAGAAAAACTAGCAAAGGCATAAAAGGAAGTAAAAATCGATCTCTACATGAAAGAGAAAAAGTCATGGTTTTATGGGAATGCAAAAACATTCCAGATATAATACAGTGGTAAAACTAACTGCTGATCTGAAACAAAAAAGTCTGGAATCTTAAATCTGAAATATTATATTATAGGTACATTGGGCTGAGCAGCAGATCAGTAGAATACGAAGTAAACGTTCGTTACTACCAAGAGAGACAGTAGAGCGAGCGTACGAAACAAGGACTTTTAATGACCCGCTGTGGCCTCAACAGTGGTATTTTGTAAGTAATCGCCACGCACTTTTCTGTGTTCATTGAAACTCATCTTTGTTTATAAATGTTTATATTTTCATTGTGTATCACCCCTTAAAGGCTTTGCCTCCTCCGTAGTTTTCAGCATGAGTTTGAGATCCCCCTTACAACACCGTTCTACAAGGTGTGTGCATGACCTCAATCGTTGAATGACGGGTAGGACCTCACTTTTAATAAAAAAACATCTCACCCATACTGCGAGCTCAACACGGGCTCGGTGTTGCGATGCTTGAATGTTTCCGTTTATCAGCACATGAATGATATACTTTTTTTAATTAACGATTGATTTAGCCAATCGGGCCAATGTGATAACCATACGGTTCAGACAGAGTTAGCCGTGTGTCTTAAGCGGCCATTTCACCAAGGATTGTTTTTCCAATCGGCCCGATCTGGACCAGATTGTCCCCGATGAATCAATTTTTTTTTATTGGCCCGATTGTCGTCCTGAATCGTCCCCAATCGTCCCCTTTTAGACCCAATTGAGTCCCGACCACTTACGGGGCACACGCGGATCGGTCGTTTGAGGATCTGGTGAGGGTCAGGTGCTTACACTCCGCCGACACTACGCACGACCCTCGGTAGATAGCGGCAGAGGCTATACGAAAGCTCCAGAGGGCAGGCAGACAAGGGGACATTCAGTAGACCCTCGGACGACCAAGACGACCACGGGCCGACGGTTTTTGATCGGATTCTGTTTTTCGACATGTTTAAAAACAGTAGCCGGTCACTTTTTCGGTACCCGACCCTCGAAGGACTAAGGCGATCGCGCCAGATCTTCCCCCGAAGGTATAGGGTAGTGCTCGACAGTGCTCGCAGGTTCCCGACTATTTTCGCAAAAATGCGGCCGATTTACTAAAAAAAAAGGATCGCGTACTATCGGGACCAAAACAACTCTTGGTGAAATGGCCGCTTTACCGGTTACTTCATGGTTTTGATTTGCCATAGGTGTATGACGTGTCAGGGAAATGTCTAATTCTTGATATCAAGAAACCGATATATTGATATGAACAATTCGACTTGTTAGCTTTTTAGATATAAATAATTGGATTTTTAGGTTTCAGGTAATATTTTTAATTACTGACATCAAGGAATATACATCTTATTAATATCAAGAAGTCAAATTAATGGTTTCAAGATATATATGTGATATCGAGAATTTTTTTTATCTGAAAAATTCGATTTATTCATATCAAGAATTTTTTTTAATACAAATAAATCGATTTCTTGATATCTTAAACTGGAAAATATAGTACTCCAGTCCTCCATAGTGTGTGTGTGTGTGTGTGTGTGTGTGTGTGTGTGTGTGTGTGTGTGTGTGTGTGTGTGTGTGTGTGTGTGATCTCTACCACGTGTCTTTATTCTTACCTTTGTTTCTTTATATGTCTTGTTCAGACGACGTCACTCTTACATTCTAACTCCAATGATTTGCAAAATGAGTTATCATGATTGTGTTTTTTTATTTTGTTTATTTTGAAACGCAAGCTGTGCTATTTTCTTAAATACATTTTAATTATAAACAACATTTATCATGTACATAGTACTAAAATAATAAATACAAAAATCTAAATTTTCATATCGCAATACATTAAATTAAATAGGACTTGGGTTAAGTTACAGACTTTTATAGCATACACACAATACATTGGTTGATAAGTTCCTAGCCTCGTGATCATTACTGACTACAGAAGTGGAACTCTCCTGTTTGAGCATAGCATGTGTACAAAAAGTGCATTCCTCTCGTTCCGTCTTACCGTGATTTGCACGGCTACATTCTATTCCTGTTTTTTTGTGTACAATGTTTTGTATCTGAGCAGGAAGTTTGCGATCGTTGTAATGAAAGTTTTGTTGAAGATTATTTTTGTAACGCTGTGGTCTTTTAATATTTTGTTTCCGTGTAAATTTATAAAAGAAAATAGCGATTTCTGAACACCACAGTTAAACCTGAAAATGTTAATGTATTTTGCAGTGTACCGTGTGATTTATCAACATTTTTTTTGTCATGAACATGTACACATTTGGATATTTATCATGTAATAAAACAAACCTACTGAATATTACGTTAAAACACTAGTATATTTATACTGACTCGAATAAACCGTAAACAGAGACAATTTTCCTTGGATATTGACGATAAAAAACGTAAATAAAAAACTGTGATAACACGTCTACAACATATACAAACAAAATGTATAACAAGAGACTCATCTGGTTAAAATGGACCACAAACTAAATATTCGCATTTGAATACTTTTGACCCAAGGGTCATGCCTTAAACAAACTTGGTTCAACCAAATCTGAGTGAAACTGGTTCAATAGTTTGGACTAAAAGTCGAAATTGTGAAAAGTTAATATCTTTGCCATTTACCCTGGGGTCACACCTTGAACAAACTTGCCCTAAAGTTACTACATATCAACACATTAAGCTCTGGGCCTTCTAGTTTATCAGGAGATTTTTGAAATTTTAATGCATTTTCCCCCTTTTGGCCCCCTAGTGGAGCCCCCTTTGGGCCAAGCCCCTTCATTTGAACACATCTTAATCCCCTAGAGATACATCCTACCAAGTTTGGATTAAATAAGTCCAATTGTTTAGGACAATAAGTTGAAAATGTAAAAAAAATTACCATATATGCTATATATTATATATATATAGTGTTGAACTTTGACCCCAAAACGCATAACCTATTTTTAACCCCAGGGTCACACCTTGAACAAACATGGTTCTCCGTGCCCTAAAGTTACTACATACTAAAGCATTAAGCTCTAGACCATTTAGTTTAGCAGAAGAAGATTTTTGAAATTTATTAAATTTTCCCTATTCGGGCCCCCAAAAAGGCACCCCCTTGAAGCCAAACCTAATTATCTAACAAATCTGAACCCCTTTCCCAAGGTATATCTTCTACCAACTTTCGATGAAGTTGGTCCTGTGGTTTTGGACTGGAAGCCGAAAATGTGAAAAGTTAACATATTTGCCATGGTGTTGAACTTTAACCAAAAAAAACGGGTAACCCAATTAGGACCCCAGGATCAAACCTTGAACATCCCCTAAGGTTACTTCATACAAACACATTTAGCTTTAGGCCTTCTAGTTTATTAGAAGATTTTTGAAATATTAACTCATTTTCCCTCTTGTTGCCCCCTAGGGGCGCCCCTGGTGGCCAAGCCCCTTCATTTGAACAAATATGAATCCCCTTCCCCTAGGAATACATCTTAGTAAGTTTGGATGAAATAGGTCCAGTGGTTTGGGAGAAGATGTCGAAAATGTGAAAAGTTGACGACCGTGACGGACGACGGACAGGATTTGTATGGGAAAAGTCCACTTTGGACCTTCGGTCCAGATGGACTGAAAACCAATACACAATCAAGCTATAAACACGTCTGATAAAGGTTCTGTATTGTACTTATGCTAAATTATATCTTGTTTAACGTTGTTTCTCTCTCGAAATAACCATCATGATGTAATGTCCATCCCTCCCCTAAAATAAACCAATCCCAGACGTGACTGATCCCACCCCCAAAAAACAAACCAAACCCAGACGTGACTGATCCCACCCCCAAAAAAAACACCAAACCCAGACATGACTGATGAGACGTGGAATATCAAGTAATTGAATATTATGGGTGAGAAAAAGATGGTTATTATATGCTACTTGCTTGTATGTAATAGTGTATGCTCGTTTGTGTTTCCTTAAATGACAGAAACTGTTTACTTTAAATATCCTCGTCTGTGACAGAAGACAGACACGCTAGGATTATATGACGGAAAATATAGTATAATTGTCAATCTAACAAACCGTTCTTATCAACATGACTTAAAAATTAGCATGTTTCACAATGAGCATTGGACGAATATATTTGATGGTCTTGACAAATCCTTGCAAAACAATTCACAAAATAATTCAGTGTACATTAAATACAAAATATAACTGTTGATGGAATGACGTGAACAATCCGTTGATCTCGATTCTCTCATGTGTTTTATCATGAAGGACGGACAGTAAAGAAATGACATTTTTTCAGAGTTCTCCTTCACACACAAATCCAAAAAATGATCTCGCCGGGGCACGCGTGTAGGCAAATTGAGCACTTTATTCCAACCATTTACTTCTCGAGCATCATCTTAACAAATTCTGCAATAAAAAAGTTTATACATTAGCTGTGTAATAAAGAAGACAAAATCAGCCAGTACAACAAAAGCAAAGAGAGTTTTGAGAAGAGCTAAATAATTACATGAAAAAACGCAGTAGCATATTTAAGTGACCGTTACGTAGGGTGACATGTTTCTCTTTTGAATTGTGGAAAGGGTCGTTTAACGTTTTCCTCCCAGATCACAGGCACATCGCCACGCTAGTTTTGCATACATTTTAATGGATTTTACCTTTAAAATTTTTATTTATCTGGTACATGACCTCCAGTCAGTATAAATGTTATCATATTATTGTATAGTTCAGACTCAGGAGAAAGAGGAAGGAACGCAACAATTGCAGCACATATAAAAAAAATGCATAATACGTTTGTACCGGACTCGTGAATTTATGACTCGTTTGGTTTCTCGAGAATTTTACTTTGTTTAAATATACGCCTTGTATGTAATAAACTATAACCAAAGGCAATTCAATCTATACTTTATAATTCATTTTCAAGAAGTAGTGATAGAACATCCGATACAAGAAATTAGACAAGTGAAAATTGAATCTTTACTTATAATGTGTCAGTGATGAATTCTTATTGAATACTCGAGGGAAGATGCTTTAATCGTATTTTCACGAAAAGTCTTGTTTAACTTTGTTATGCTATTTAATTAAAAATGTAGGATATTTCAGTGTCGCCATTGCAGATATAAGAAAAGGAAACGGACAAGAGGAAAACAGAGAAAATGATGTTTCAAATTACCAAACTATTTCCGGGAGAACAACAACAACAACAACAAATGCATGTATGAGTTTTATACTTGGGGATATTGTTTCATACTACAATAACACGTTATGTAAGGTACCAACAAGGAAGCGACATGGACTGTTACACACGTCGGTCTGATGTATATAGACGTATGTTATGTAAGTTACCAACAAGGAAGCGACATGGACTGTTACACACGTCGGTCTGATGTATAT
>JAUMGZ010000235.1:0-10560 GCA_032359645.1 Pododesmus macrochisma | reverse complement strand
TCTCTCTCTCTCTGTGCATGTGTGTGTGTGTGTGTGTGTGTGTGTGTGTGTGTGTGTGTGTGTCTCCGTTCATGTGTGTGTATGTGTGTGTGTGCGTACGTGCGCGCGCGCGTGCGTGCGTGTGTGCGTTTTCTGGAGACTGCAGTGCATAACTATGACTCGATTTAATTTGATACTACTCCTTTCAGTCGTTCTCAGCTAAACTCAATACGGTTGTTAACATTATTTAATACAGACATAAACTTTCAATGAAAAATGGTACTTAAATATGGAAACGGTTGCTATAAAACACTTTTCAGAAGTTGAATAAACACAATAGTATAGTCTTCATATCTTTTTTGAAAATCAACTATAAATTATTTTCTAGTTAACAGTATAGCATTTGTAAGAAACTTTATGATCGTTTTTATTATATAATATATGATTAACAAACGTATTGTCTTACAGACATAAGCTTTTATTTATGATTTTTAATTATTTTCAATCTATTTTATTTCTTATCTTCACTGAAATTGTTTTACAAGTAATGCAATCGATAAATTGACTTTCGGGATTTTACAAGTTAAACGTGAATATATTTTTTCACCCAGTAAATCAATATTTCTAAATTTCTTCTATTAAAGATCTACATATTTAGGTTGCGTGTCTCTTTAAGAGACATTATCCTTGAAAGATAACCGAATTATTCTCTTTTTTTATTCTTATATTATCCCATGTATATGTTGTATGTTCAACGTTCATCTGTTATTCAATTATATACATTAATATATACCCATTGTTAACATTGTCAAGTAAAATAATATATAAAGAGATAATTAAAGACACAAAATATCATTACCTTACTTGCTTAATAGAGTGATCACTTCGAAAGTGGGTAGGCGAGGGTTCCATCACCGGATACGTCAAACTTAAGAAATGTAAAACTGTTCGCTTTCTGTAAAGTACCTAGCATTCGAGGCAGGGAAAGGATCGGTTCCCTCGGTGTCAGTTTAATGTTATCTAGTGAAGAATCAAGTCAATGGATCGGTGGCCAAATATATAAGGGAGTTAGCACTAAAAAGAAACATAAGTGCGTACTGTCACAAGCAAACACAATCTATATATTATAAAAACGTGTTCAATGGACGTAAAACAATTAGAAAAACGATCAACAGTAAAACCCCATTAAAATGAACAAACTTTCTTACTGAGACGAACCAACAACAAACGTTTTTTAAAAAGAAACCCACAATCTTCGTACTGCAAAAAAATTCCATGTCTAGCTACGAAACAATTGCCATCGATGGACGCTAAGGTATTTTTTCTGTAAAATGTTCTTAAATTTTTTTCAATTTCCCTTATTAGTAAAAAGTTAATTTACTTGGCAGTTTTAATTAACTCAGTTGCTGTTGTTGTACATATGCAAAAATACCGATGTCAATGGCCTATTCATATACTTAACCATATATACCATGTATAAGCTACTGTTTCCGGCTTCATGCTGCTTGGCTACGTCTCATTTTCGTGTTTCAAATTGATATTTGCAAATATGTAAGTATGTTTTACTCATTTAGATTTTACGGACAGTTTGTTTTTGCGGCTGGTTGTTGAAATGATCGGCAGCAGTATAAAGTGTATTTATTAAATCTATGTCCATACTTACGACTTCTTGTCTCATTTTGGAAGTGGGAAGGTTGAGGCGTCATTAACCAGTTAAACCACACCGTCTGATTTCGTCCTGAATGGCCGAACGTAGTAGTTCCGCGTGAATAATATTTGGAGTTTAACTGTTGTGGGACGTTAATTCATTTAATTGTATGCTGGTGCTTAATGTCGCAATGTCTCTCGTTTTGTTGATCTCACTGAACCTGCTTTTATAATTAAAGTAGTCTAACAGTTGGTGGTTCCATTCTTGTTTCAATGTAAAGTAATTGCATAATATCATCCAAGAGGCTCTAATATATAATTATTGAACACTATTACTGTTTTTCTATTTTAGAGATATCACAATAATGAGTTCATTGTAGAGATATTACCAATTCGTAATAGTAATATCACCTTTTCATTATAGTGATATCTCTTTTTTCAGATTGAATGTACGATATCATTAATTCGTAGTAGTGATATCTCAAAAATAAATTTTATTGATATCACTTAAATCGAATAAGAAGTATAACGGTGCCAATAAAAATATCACTTGCTTGCAAAGTCCTTTAAAACTACTCCATTCAGTTGCACCAAGCACCAGTGCTTACATACTACCTCGCCTTTATCTCGGAGGCTCAGACAAGACCCATTTGATTCAACATTCTATTGTGATGTTTTCAAAATGTGTCTTGTTGGGCATTGCAATTAGTTTTAAAGTTTGCTTAATTTCAAAACGTGTATCCTTGTACTGTTGTAGAGACAGCACTATATAGTGCCAAAAGACAGCAATGCTTCAAATAGACACGATCATGATATAACATTTAACGAGGTTAATATATGCTAAAACAAGAAGTAATCGGATCCACAGAACAAAGGTTAATGACAAACAAACAATGGTTTCATCACAAAATCTCCACCAGAAAGAACTAGTAAACTTACACCGGCATTTATAAAATCATCGCCAAAGAACTTAATTGGTAAGAGAGCCTCGCCCTTAAATCGACGCCATGTTCCAAATCAACAATCATCAATGTAATTGAATGGACAAAGGGAATTTTAGAATGGACAATACAGGTAAATTAAAAACTGTATTCTCTATTATCCATCGGTTGTTCGTGATTGGCTACGTGGTACACACTCCTACAATATACAGAGTACACCTAAATCACAGATTGGTAATCATGAAGGTGCAGCTATGATGCTCAAAAAATAAACTAGATAGAGAGTCAATCAACAGTAACTTTTATGTGTGGAATAGTATCATAACACAAACATGTTCAACGTGGGGAAATCAATAACACCGACAAGCAGGTATATTAAGGAAGAAACAAACGTCCAGGGAAGGAAATTGTACAGAGACGCAAACCACCAACAGAACAAACGTCTAGACAAGGAAGTTGTCAAGAGACGCTTTACACCAATAAAACAAATGTCTATATACGAAAGAGGTAAAGGGACAAACATCGATGGAATAAACTTGTTAAGAAATGCTAAGCATAATTTAAAAAACAATTTAAAAAACGTCCTGAGAAGAAAGAGGTCAAAGAGTACAAAATGCAATCTGAAACATTCCTCCGATAAAGATGATATTTATAAAAGGAAAGAGTCAAAACTCCGTGTGAGACACCCCCATCGCGAACCCCTGATTTTGTGTCGAAGTAGCCGTCATGAATGGACGCTATAGAAAAAATTATTTTAGTATAGACAAGACTTCGGTAAATCAAAGCTACAAAGCCAAAGGGGAAACGGTGACAAAAAAAATTCACGATGGTAATGGTGTTCAAAATCCATACCCAAACAATAATACAAAAATTATTTTGCCAAAATTTAAAATGTGCGCGTAGGAATTTTTAAACGTATTTCACTGGACACGTGTTTGGAACAACCCAGTTCTCATCAGCAAAGGTGACGTTATAGTTATACGGAAATAAATATAATCAGACAGACAGACAGACAGAGACAGACAGACAGACAGACAGACAAGAAAGAGTCAAAATATGCTTCAAACTCAACAACTTAGAATTCAGGTAAGTATGAAACTGTATCTTCTTAGGTCCGAAACTTAAAATAACTGGCGCAACGTTATGAATCGGGAATAAATGACGACGTGCCTCACAAACAACAATGGCTCCTCGGGAAAGGTTCAGTATAACAATTGTTCGGAAGCAAATGCTTATGGACTATGACTACCCTCGAGGCTAGGTCATCTGCAGAGGCAACCACTCAAGTGATACGAATACAAAAATCCAATTTTAAACATGCCTACGATAAATTTGATATTTATTAGAGAAAAGAGCCAAAACTCTGTGTGAGACACCCCCTTCGCAAACCCCTGATCTAGATGTAGCCGCCAACGACTTCAAGTTAAAGCAAAACAAACGTCCGTGTAAGTAAGTAGGGGCTTTTAATATAATTTTAATACGAGATGGACAATGATAAGTAATAATTTATGATATCAAACTAGTGTTACTAGTAAAACATAAGGATCAGCTTTACGCTATTTCAATCACAACATTCTCTAATGGCAGCAAATGAATATTTTGAATATATATTTTTCTAATTTTATCTTTTCTTTTTTTAACATGTTACTTGGATAAACATTATGAAAACATACCACATCGTATATCATTTTCTGGAATATGTGTCTCTCATCACTGTATTTGAAAAAAGGTCATGGCATTAGCATTCAACTTATAACTTAAAACCCTTGCTTGATTAGTTGTTGTATAGTCTGTTCTATTGGATCATACAGTTTTGCATTTCCAGCTGAAAGTTGCTGATTGCATTTATTGCAATTTATTCGGTTAATATTATTTGCCTCAAAGTGCAACATAAGCAGGACAGATACTACACAGATGCTTTAGCTAAAGTAAATATCTGTGGATCGTTTTATAATCTGTTACGTCTCACTGACTTTGATTGACCTATATTCATCTGTGATCTACGCAGACACCGTGCATACCTTATAGGTATTCTCAACTGGTACATTAACGAATAATCCCAGATCAAAACTATTTATTTTATTTCCTATGTCAAATCTGTTATTGAGAGGCAAAGAAAATAATCTCCTCATTCATTAGTACACTATGTTTTATCATTTGTACTATGTCTTTGGGAAGACTGTTATAGTACACAAGAGGCCCAAAAGACCTTAACGGTAACATATGTACATTAGCCTGAATACATTTTAAATAGGTGCGGTTCCGGGATATTTTCTTATTGTAGAAAAATAAATGGGCTATTTTTTAAGTGTCAATGATCTGGTTCTTTGACGTTTATGACCTTGAAATCTTGTCATTATAATCGTCGCATTATCTTATACAACTTTTAATGTATATGTGTATGAAAAAGAGAATTAATATGTTAAGGCTACTGAAGCGTTGGTAACATTGATATATGACCTGTGACCTTGACATTTGACACATATAGCACTTTACCATCAGCAAACCCCTCCCCACCCTGGACCAAGGGGCAATGAATTTGGTAAAGGGTCACGTGGACATTATAACTATATAATGTCATTTGTTATCAAGAAGTCTCGGAGTACAGAAGATAATTTTAAAAACGATAACGTGGTTTGTGTGGTTTTGGCCCTTTTAAACCTGAAGGGTTGACCATGGCCAAGGTTCATGGTTTTCACAAGTTTTGTAAAGGCCAATTTGCCATTATAGCCATCTTCTGGTGACATAAGTCTTGAAGACAAACGCAGTTCCCGTTCGGCTATAGTAGAACCATTTTGATGATTCACCGTCATGCTTTGTCTTTCCATTCGATTGTGACGTCATGTGAAGGAATG
Organism: Pododesmus macrochisma; assembly: GCA_032359645.1. Lineage (NCBI taxonomy): Eukaryota > Metazoa > Mollusca > Bivalvia > Pectinida > Anomiidae > Pododesmus > Pododesmus macrochisma. The sequence continues at coordinate 5,138 of JAUMGZ010000235.1, read as the reverse complement.
TGACGTCACAGTGTTTAAGACGATTGTTGATTCATCCCAAGGAACTAAGAAAAATATTTGCACCACTTTACAAAAATTTTTATTGAAGTAAATTCATGCAAACACATCTTATGATCATATGTATATTTTAAAATTCGGGTAATCGTGTACATTTGATTGATTTGATCTGTCAAAGTCAGTTATCGTATCCATCGCTGCTATTTTGTTAAGGGGGTTCAGGCCAACGGCCTTTATGCTGAAACCTATGGGAAATCGCCCGAACGTTGCACCCGGATGTCATAGCTGTGTAGCATGTATTTCCAGAAAGTCTCCGAAAAAGAAGATTTTTTAAAATGGCTTTGGCCTCAGGCTCACACCAAAATTGCTTTATCCATAGAGGCTAAACTTAGTGGCCGTAAATTTCACAAAATTTGCCAAGGTTCTCTTCGACATTATAACCACGTGAAGCATTGTCTGTGTGTCAAGAAGATTTTCAAAATGTAATTTTAATGCTTTTTGCACACCCCATAAGTTGGGGGAGGGGACCATTAAAATTACAATTTCATTCTTCATTTTGTACGGAAGCTGCCTACAAACTTTCATTGTAATTGCGTTAAAGGTTTCTGAGAAAAAAGAATTAGAAAAGTTTACGTACGTAGGTACGATGGAGAAAAAGGGTATGACAATAGTTCGCCTTAAGACAAAATCGAAGAAATTCATGAGTATATGTTGAGAACAATTTTTTAACATTTATTATTTTAGTAGATATAAAACTAGAGTTGTAAATAAGAATAAAAGGTCAATTGGGCCTTAACGTCAATCTGGATGATATAGGTCTAAAACTTTTTTTAATATCCTTACCCAGGATGATGTTTTGAATAAACTTGCCCCAGGTTTACTACATACCAAAGCATAAAAATTTGATATTTTGTCAAAATGTTCCCTTTCTGGACCCATAGATGCACCCTAGGGGCCAAGTCAAAACATTTGAACAGATCTTAATTCCTATTCCGAGGGATACTTCCTACAAAGATTGGATGAAACTTGTCCAGTAGTTTTGGAGAAAGAGTCGAACATGTGAAAAGGTACGCCGGACGGGATTTGTATGAGAGAGTCTACCTTGGACCTGGCCAAGATGCTTTTAAAAGGAAACATCATGAAGTTCTAATAAAAATGTAAAGCGAACCTAGGTGCACGCGATTTAGAAAGCGTTTTCTGTCACACATGTATCACCTGCTGCGTTTGTGTCGGGTCATTCCGGTATATGACAGCCTTTCCATAGTAAAAGAAACATATGTCAATATTAGAATCGATCACTAAAACCGTGACTTAAGAGAAACCATTAAAGGATTGGAATGCTTTTTTATGTTCATTTATCCAACGTATGCATACAATAAAAGAGATCTCATTGGGCATTCGAATGAATTGGTTGAAACAAGCCTATAATTTGATTTTTGTTATTTTAATAACTTATTTTTTCAAGTTTTACGCATTTTCACCACGTACTTGGGTCAATCTGCAGTCAATGCTATATCCGTTGAACAAATCCAAATATGGAATATTTTTCAAATAAATCGAAAATGTAAACTTAGGTTGTAAAATGAAATTTAATTCAGTTTAAATGCCAGTGCGGACAAATTGAAAGATATGATGCAACGTCTGAATGAAGACTATGCAAGGAACATGAACATCAATTTTCTTGAAAATCTTATCAACGATTCTTGACAAGAAGTTCAATATGTCTGAGAGACCATATTAGACGAAGTTCGACAGCATCTGACACAAATCTGAATGGGGACATAGGAAAAAACAGAGAAGAAATAGAATCAAGAGAACAAAATATATTGACAAACAAACAAAAGCTTCATCACAACGTCACATACCGAATTAACTAGCAAATTAAAACGGATATAAGAAATGACGTCAAACCAACCAAATGTGTGAGGGGAATTCGCTCTTGACCCGACATCAAACTCCAAATCAACGACATCAACGGACTCGAGGTGTTTGAATTAAGTATATACAAGACTTCATTAAATCAAATCAAGTATGAAGCCAAAGGGTTGAGGGGAAATCACGATATTAAAGAAAGACATAAACCACACCCAAGCAATACTACAAAAAAATCTTGCCAAAAGTTTTGATTTGCGCGTATTCGAAATAGGAGTTATTTAACGTATTCCTCTGGACACGTGTTTCGAAAAATCCAGTCCTCGTTAGCAAAGGTGACGTTATAACATATATAGAATTTAAAATTATAAAAAGGCAGACAGCTGGACTGACTGACTTACATATAATAAAAAAGGAGCCAATAGGCAAGTACAATGTAAACTAATTTAAATTACAGGTAAATTTAAAACGGTATTATTGATGGTCAATGGCTTTTTCGTGACTGGTTGTGTGGTACGGACCTCGAACAATAAGAGGAACACCTAGAGGAAAGTTTTGTTCAAATTGAATCACAAAAAGTAACATTTTTTGGATTAACAAGGACTCTACATGTTATAGTAGCCTATTTCAATTGAAGTGCCCCTTGGTGGTTCATTTATAAACAAGATTTTCTGTTTATTCTCAGATTTAGTAAACATTCATTGACTAAAATATCATACATATCAAATATGCAAATATAAGAGCATGAATCAAATAATATCCAATTTGCTGCCTTACTTGCAGCCTCCAATATGGGTACTTTTTTTACCAAATTTGGTCAAAATCGGCCTAGTAGTTCTTGAGGAGAAGTCAAAAATGTGAAAAGTTTATAGACGACAAAAAACGATCACAATAGGTCACTTGAAAGAAAGTTGTTTTCCCACAATGTGGTAGCAGACATCTGAACATCAGCGAGTCCCGCTGTAAATGAGACAAAATCTAATGATGCGTACCACATTCTACGCTGTAAAAAGTTTATTTTACTTCTTTTACAAGATGGTTGCACACATTATATATTTGAAATGTTCACAAAAAATATCTTGCTTGGAACATTCGATTCATAAAATATATGAAATGAAAAATGATCTATGACGAAAATGTATTTCCTTAAAGAATGCATGATTGCTAACGCATACCATCTTGAAATAATATAAACTGAAGCATACATATTTCTATGAATAATTGAATATAATATGTCTAGTGCCATGCATGTAACACTAACCATTCTTGCAGAGAAGCGATATCAGCTGTCGTAGAAGTTTTATTCTCAACAAATCTGGAGCATTACAACAACTTTGAATTATTAGTCACTGTTAGACATTTTAAGATAAAAAACATAGTCATCTTGGAAGCATTTTAAGATCAACATTCTTGAAGAATTTTTATCATCATGCGTAATTCAATGAAGGAAATTTTGATTATTTATCCATTTTAATGAAGGAAATTTACTACATTGAAAATTCAAGATAACTTTTCATCTGGACCTTACACTTTTGTCATCCCAGAGGAGAAATGATAAAACATTTAACATTTCGAGTAGTTGTACAATCTTCGTTGTATTATTCTCAAAAAGTCTGAATAGTGCACAATATATAGTTTGCACACATTAAACATTTGAAATGTAATACACCATGCATATCTTCAGTTCATTTTATATAGATTGACACAATGCATGTGTGTATTTTTAAAATGGGTGTTATATCAGCAATCTTTGAAGGACTTGACAAACATAACTCTAATAAGGGAATATCTTGATATCATGAGTTATTATAAGAAGGTAGATTTGTGTGTCTATTCTCATTTATGGATGAAATATTTAGAAAACAAAAATCAAGATGGCCGCAGTTGACCTACTTGAAAAAGTTTAACGCTGCTAAATTTGAATCATGAACAATTACAGGTTCAGCCATTCTATAATGCAAGACTAATGCTTTCAATTCTAACTGTTCTGATAAATAGCGATTGCGCGATTTTCAAGACGGCTGAAAATACGAATGCTCATTAACAATTTCAATGTTATAATAAATAGTTTTACAGAGTATTGTTAACAATAAACGTTTACAGATGACGAAAACAGATGCAGCGTGATCTGAAAAGCTCATCTTAGCAATTCATACGAGCTAAAAATAATTCCTTACGTATTTCAATATTTCTGACCAATCTCTGCAATGAACAACTGGAATTTCTCTATAGTAGTAGTGTGTTATTAGCAATTTATGCATGCCTATTGACTTACCCGGAGACATATAAGTGAGGGGTGATCACAGTCTTCTGTCACTGTTGATGGTGGAAACTCGTCGGAAAGTTTATCAACATGACAAATTCTACAAGTCATGATTCTATTTATCTTGATAAACTGCAAACCTGAAGAAAAAAAATAGTAATGATTAAATAATAAATAAGTATTGACAATACATTTTTATATTTGTAAATATATCATATTGGTATCCTTTCTGCAAAATAAAGTTAAGACACGGTATGAGTGGAATCAACAGGATGAGAGACATTGACAAACAAACAATAACTGCCTCAAACAATTATGCATCAGAATGTAAGAAATTAAATTGGCATTACAACAATCTTCAAGACTAGTACGTAGTTATCCTATCGGAGTTACGTAATACAAAACTAATTAATTGGTTCTTTGGCTACGGTTGGTTAAAAAGTTATAAAGTTCTGAAAGATAAATTTTTGTAATATGATTTCATTTTTTAAAAGGAAGTTTTGATTTAACTTGAACATGTGCATTAATTTCAGTTTTTCTTGCAATTGTTTGTAATCCTGGTTAGAATGAATACCAAATTAAGATATTTGATTTCTTATTATGTATGCTTTAAAATAAAGTTTAAAACGATATGTCTTCCTGAACTTTAATCCCCAATCCTAAACTTTTTATTTGCTTTGACAAAATATAAAATCAATAAACAACCGATCCATTTTTTGAAATATCTTTAAAATGTTCACGTGCAGCTTTGGATGCTGCTTGTGAAAATTGGTTCTTTGAATGTTTGAAACTTGCTTATATGCTTCAGAATGAACCTTTAATGATTAGGTTATTGTATTAACACAGTACCAGGTATGTGTTTTATTTGGGTTTAACGTCCCTTCAACACATGTCTCGGACATATGGCAACATTTTCTCTTTATGACAGTGCACAGTGATCATGACTTTGTATTGCTGTCGCTCTGCAATATCGCGCAACAGACACCTTTACATGATACTTCCATTA
>JAUMGZ010000224.1:0-10560 GCA_032359645.1 Pododesmus macrochisma | reverse complement strand
CTAGTTGGCACCAAAATCTCCCTGGTTGAAATCATAAATCTCCCTAGTTGTCATCCCAGGATTATCACATGTATGAATGCTGGGTCACCAAAGGATTTTCAATTTGTGAATAAATTACAAATGGAACTGACATTTGTTTATAACAATTATGAACGATTCAACTAATAAAATTATAAATCACTTGAATTGCTGACAAACCCGGTGACTTTATTTCTTTGATAATCAACTTTTCGCTACATTTTCTATACAATGTATTTATGTTAAAAAAATGCAAGAAAAGAAGTTCAGAAGGTAAATCAATTTGTAGAATATTCCATCATCAAATGTTTACCTGACTATCTGTACTGTTATATTATTGTATATGACATTGCTTCCTACCTGTTTCAGAGTTGGTATAGCCTTGTTAATCCTATATACTGACCTGACCAATTTCAAACCACAATACTTTACCTCTAGGTATGGCAACTTGAAATAGGGTGTTGTGTCTATAACTAGGACTATAAATATCAGAAAAGTTTTATTTACAATTATGTACTTCCAAGGCTAGTATGATTCTCCCTTTTCTACAAGTTTTGAATTCCCTGCCTCCCTGTGATGGTTTCAGTCTTATAATTTATTCTATGTATCTATCTTTTGTTGCTCTTTATCAAATACTAAATATGGTCCCGCTTTGGAATGAGACCCAGTCTTTCCAGTAGGTCTTGCTTACAATGACGATTTCTTTGATGTTTTCTACAAGACCTGGGCTTTCTGCGGCAGGATACTCTTCTCCTTTACCCAGAAATGATTTCCTTCCTGTTTTCTATATTTAGACAAAATTTTTATTTTTTCTACCAGTATTTATGACACTTTATATCTAATTGATTGATTTGTCTATTTTCAGAAACAGCTAGTACCTTTATCTATGTTACATATTGTTACGACACAAGATGCATGTTCATGCATACATACAACGTCAAGTTAAAATATCAAGATTTGTTATCTTTTGTAGCTGTACCAATAAGGAGATGCAAGAACAATTGTCAACTGTGTGTATATAAACTTCTGTTACCAATCGAGTGACAGAGCAATATCTCAAAAACAAATTTTCTATTTTTGGAAATAGAGACCTTAACATTTGAACTTCATAATGTTGGGCAAATTAAGGGATCTTCCTTTCTTTACAAGAAACCAGAATACATTTACCATGCATTGTTCAGGTTTGACACATCTTTGTAGGCAGAAATGCGTCTTTAACATTACATGTATTTACATAGAGAAAAGCTTCTCATACATTGCCTTTGATTTAAGTTCCTAGGTATAAACAGATAATTATTCTCTTTACTTTCTCAATTTGTTGTACGACATGATCAATTATCCGACATCTCAATGAAAATCAATCATAAGCTCCCATAATGCAACATTGCTCTCAAACGTTCTTTAAAGTTGCTGTCAGACGGAGATATGGTATGATGGAAACATTGTGATGTACAAGAACGTGATGGATATTTATGAAGATAATAACATGGTTATACTGCAAGTCTTTTATTACACAATCAGAACATACATCACTGATAGGCTTTAAAAAGTAAATATATTGGAAAGTTAAAACGAGAAAGACAGCAAAGATAAGGAGACTTGTGGAACACACAGATAAGGTCTATGCAAAGCAAATTATTACAAAACTCCTCAATATAATGTCACAATTTTTCTTAAACAGGAAATCATCAATCATACAAAAACTCATCTCTTTACAAAAAGTGATATTCTTCTAATAGAAGACAATATTAATCCTACACAACTCCTCTATACAATATGTCACATTGATCCTAAAAACAGAAAACATTAACTCTACAAAATACACCTTTATAAAATGTCAGGTTGTTCTAAAAACAGAGTGTTTATTTTAAATCCTACCACTGTTAAAAACAAGGGAGATAATTTATATATTGCCCTTTTGCTGTCTCACGAGCTGACTGGCCGACTTGATTTGTCCTTGACAGTCCATGGAGGAAGTGGATTATACTGGTTTTAGAATAGAGATTTATAATTCACAGGAGATGCACATTCTTCTCTATTGCCAAACTTTACCGAGCTCAAAATCATCTAAATTCCACAAGGACTTCAATTTGACGACCTTGAATTGCTTTATTTCAGTTTAAATACTATTCTTGGTTTTCAAGCTCAGTGGTAATTGTTTTTAAATGGTGGTCCCACAGAAACCTTTGAATGCCTTGATTTACATCACCTAAATAACACAATCGGAACACCTCAGGCCATTTTTTCCTTAATATAACGGAAAAGGCAGAGCGGTTCTCGTTTGCTAATTAACATTTAGTGGAAAGGCCTTAAGTCTCAACTACCATTTGCATTGAACCCTTAATCTATTTCTGACTTTTGACATAAAAAATATGCATCATGAAAGATTTTTTTTCATTTGGGAACTTTCTTAATGGGTTAATTATGCTAATCAATTGACATCATGGGGGATCTTTAGTTCGTCTAGCAGATTTACAAGACATAATTATTGACAGACTGATACTGGATTGCAATCCCAAAAAATTCAAAATAAAACTTATTTACATAATTGTGGTGTATGAATATTTATAAAGTTGACAGGTCAGTGTGTGCGAGAGTAAGACTCTTTAATTCATGTTTGCTACATTCCTAGATCACTGCATGGAGCAGATTTTGAGAGATTTTACTTCTAATAGTAAAATTTATCCTATAATGAACCCAAATGCCCAGTTCTGAGTCATTGAATGCTGCCATCAAGGAGACTTATCAGAGCAGACGACAGGAATCACAGGAGTTGTTAGAGATCAATACAAATTTATGGAATATTAGCAATACTTAGAATTGTAAGAAATATTTCACATATAAAACTTAGAAATTAAAAGTGATCGAGTTTAATGCATTTAAGAAACAACTGTCATCCTTATAGTATTCACATGTGTACATTGAAATTGAAATTTGTAATAACACAATATATATACGTGTAAGATGGTTTGTTCTATACAAGGGGGATGAATATCTATCCAGTGTATCTACATATATTACCAATTGATTTAGTTTATATATAAAAAAAAAATTTAAAATCAAGTTTTTTTATAAGAAGAATTTATTTTTTCTTCCGATAGTTATATCTTACTGGTTGCCCGTTTCAGTATACAATTTTGTGTTTTCAGTGTTTAAGTCTTCACCAGTTGTTTAAAACTTCACTTTCTCTTTGAATTGTTTCTTTGCTTTATCAAGTGACTGAAGTCAATAAATAATTTAAGAACCTTTTATCAGAGCAAGCATAACAGAGTAGGCGGCACTTCAAGTTCAATATGTCTGCATGCACACAGAAATCCGCTATCAATATTAATGTCAACTAATCTCATCGAAGCTGTGCAGTACAAAATTCTCATGACTCAATATACTAATCCAATAAAAGTCAGCATCCCTGAGCAACTATAAATGTTCTTTTTAATGTGGGAAAGACAATCCCAAATGTTATTTGTTCTTGGTATTAGCACCTGTATAGTCAACACAATGCACAGTTACAGCTGCACCAGGTGTCTGCAGTAGCAATAAAAGACAAAACATCAAAATGTCTAGAATGTTGGGAAAGCCGAAATACCTGATGGTCATCTTTGGACTGAAATTAGCAGTTACACATTTTTGACTTTGGGTGTTATAAATTGTCACAATCAATTTGATGTCCCCATTTACTGGAATTAAAATGGCGTAAGCACTGTTTTCGACACATCAGTATACAGTCTAAATCAGTCTCTACGAGAATTAAATGTTTTGCACATAGCCGTCTTTAAATCACTTAAAAGTGTGATAATAAGACAACTTGATTGAATTTTCTTGGACAAAAATGTGATATAAGAGAAATGGGGGTCAATTTTTAGGCAGTTTTGAAACTGGTACAAATTCATATTGTTGGGCAGGTCTCAATTCTTAGGGAATTTTAAAAATATTTCTACTTGTTGTAATTATAATTTAAAGTGACATACAGATTAAAGGGAGGTAATTTTATTTTTTTAACTACAACTTCAAGATGAAGATATTTCATATGATATGCTTCTACTACTTCAGTTAGGCTATTGTTAAGGCTGTGTTTTATGTAACACTGCCGTCCATTGTCCTACAGAATTCCCAACTGTGATGTAACTGACTGGAGTAATAAAGCTGCCAGAAGCTATAAGGAGACTCTAGGGTCTGAAAGCATGCTCTGTCTCCTTCAATAACAGTATATCACATTTCTCAAGAAAATTAACTTCTACTTTACACGACATACAGGTTATTTATGTAGTTCTCATTCTACAACAGTACATCATTAAAATGACTTAATACACAGACGCCTGAGTGGGCACCACAACAGCACAGGCACCACAACTTAAAATATACAGGTAAAGGCACCACACCATGCACAAGCAGCCAATGGACTGCACATCTGATGGTGCTCACCTAGTAATGTATTGAAACTCTTGGATGCATATGTAATATATTCTACTAAAGTTTTCAATCTTGAATATTGATTTCTAGATGCAGAATCGAACTCAAAAAAAGATATCATATCTCTTAACATATATGGCACAAAGTGACGTTTGTTTTCTTAACTATGGAAAATTTGGACAAGTAATGTTGCAAGAAATATAGAAGTTCCAGAAGGCCTAATACCTTTGGATTTAATTATGGTAATCTTGAATACAATTCTGTATGGGGATCAATCAAAGAATTGTCTTATCAATCAAGCTTAACGAAATTTGGACCTGTGATTTTTGACAGGAAGTCAAAAAGATTTCTGTCAGTCAGAAGCCCTTGGGGCCAGAAGAAATTGAGAATGCTGAAATCTTACAAATGGACAGAGGACAGATGGAGAAGGATTACGACAGATGACCACGCCCAGGTAACCTTACGAAGAAGGTTACCTCATCAACAAACAAAAGGACAAGAAATATAACTCACAAGATCTTAACATTTTAATTATGTATCAAAGAACCGCAAAAAATAAGAAAGACACAATTTTGAGCAATAATGAATACAAAAAAGAACTAAATACGAGGCCCAATGGGCTTTGATATGCTCACCTGAAGCTCTCAGCCTTCTTGGTCAATATAACCCAATTTATTCCCCTAAAATGTGATATATCCAATCATTTGAACATGCTCTTTGTCAAATTTTAATGGAACTTGTGTGGTTGTTTTAGATGCAAACATTAAACTCTAGGCCTTTTTGTCAATTTTCCCTCCTTTTGGCCCTAGTTTCACCCCTCAAAGGCCCCTCATTTCAACAAATCTGAATCAACATCTCCAAAAGAAGCCTTTATACCATGTTTGGTTGAAATTGGTCAACAGGTTTTGGAAAAGAAGTCTACAATTGGACAATTAATATATTTGCTATAGTGTTGAACTTTGACTCCAAAGCGCATAACCTGTTTTTCACCCTAGGGTCACACCTTGAACAAACTTGGCTCTCTGTGCCCTAAATTTACTACATACAAAAGCATGAGGCTTAAGGCCATCTAGAAGAATTTGTTTTGAAATTTTGTCAAATTTCTCAATTTTGGCTACCCCCAAAGTGGTACCCCATGGGGGCTGAGCCCCTTCAATTGAACAAATCTGAACCACCTTCCACAATGGATGCCTTATACTAAATTTGGATAAAATTGGTCCAGTAGTTTTGGACAAGAAATCAAAAATGTGAAAGTTGACATATTGGCAATAGTGTTGAACTTTGACCACAAAACATGTAACCTATTTTTGACCCAAGGGTCAAGCCTTGAACAAACTTGTCTCTTCATGTCTTAAAGTTACTACATACCAAAGCATTATTAGCTTTAGGTTTTCTAGTTTATGAGAAGATTTTTGAAATTTTGTCAAATTTTCCCCTTTTCAACCCCTAGTGGCACCCCCTAGGGTCGCAGACTCTTCATGTGAACAAATCTGAATCCTCTTTGGTCAGTAGTTAATAAGAAGTTGAAAATGTGAAAAGTTTAAGCCGTCTCCTGATGAGGGACAAGTTTAATGATGACTCACATGAGCCCAGGTTCAAGCTACAAACTATGATGAAAAAAAGTACAAGAGGCCCCATTGGCCTTAACAGTCACCTGAGTAATCCAAGTCAATTTTTTTTTCATAATGTACTTAATTTTCCCCCTTTTTGCTCCCTTAAAGGCTTAAATTGGAATTGGCCCTTTTTATTTTCAAACTTGAAGCAGCTACGGTTGGGAATACTTTCTACTAAATTTGGTTGAAATTGACCCAGTGGTTCTTGAGAAGAAGTCGAAAATGAGAAAAATACCCTGCCGATTGAAGCGCCCCCTAGTGGTTCATTTATGCAGTTTTTTTTCCTGTTTTGCAAACTTTGTAAGAATTTGCTAAAGATTCATGCATATCAAATATGAAAACAATCAGAGCAACTGTTTGTGAGAAGAAGATTTTAAGAAGAGGCCCATCGGGCCTTAACGTCCATCTGGTTGAAATAGGGCAAAAACTAAAATTTTGCATTTGAATACTTTTAACACCAGGGTCATGCCTTAAACAAACTTGGTCCATGTCCTTAAGTCATTACATAACAAAGCATTAAGCACTAGGCCTTCAGGTTTACAAGAAGATTTTTTGAAATTTTGTCAAATTTTCCCCCATTTTGGCCCCCAAAAAGGCACCACCTGGCGGCCTTAACCCTTCATTTGAACGAATCTGAACAACCTTCCCCTAGGAATCCCTTCAACCAAGTCTGGCTGAAATTGGTTAAACAGTTTTGGACTACAAGTTGAAAATGTGAAAAGTTAACACATTTGCTATAGTGTTGAACTTTGACCAAAAAACGTGTAACCCATTTTTGACCCCAGGGTCACGCCTTGAACAAACTTGGTTCTCCATGCCTTAAAGTTACTACATACCAAAATATAAAGCTCTAGGCCTTCTAGTTTATTAGAAGTTTTTTTTGAAGATTTGTCAAATGTTCCCCCTTTTTGACCCCCATGGGGGCCCAGCCCCTTCATTTGAACAAATATGAATCCCCTTCCCCTAGGAATACTTCCTACAAAGTTTGGATAAAATTGGTCTAGTGGTTTAGGAGAAGTCGAAAAATGTGAAAAGTTAACGACGCCGACGACAGACGGGATTTGTATGTATTAAATTTCAAAACAATAACACTGCTCTATCTCTAACACGCACACACACACATACCAGTGACAACCTATTTTTTTTATTAAGGTTCATGTATAGTCCTTTTTAAATACACCAGTAGTGCTCAATATGCACACGAATGTGACAGGGCTTTTCTTGTAGTTTTTACGGCTTATTTTTGAGTACCATTTGAACATTTTTAATCCTACTCCTCTCGGAGTGCTTCCTTTCAAATTTGGTTGAAATTTGTCAAGTAGTTTTATATAACTGAAAAAGTAAGTTAACATATTTGCTAGTTTTGAACTTTGATCCCATATACGTAGCCTATGTTTGACCCCAGGATCACACCTTGAACAAACTTTGTCATGGGCATAGAAAACCAAGTTTGTTTAAGATGCGACTCTGGGATCAAGAGATCACAGGTTTTGGGGTCAAAGTTCAACACAATGTTAAACTACCCGTGTTTATAATAGGGTAGTTGAACATTCCGATGTCTTACACTGCGTGTAGTGTAATTATTATCATATGCTTTGTCGGAGTACCTGGTAAATAATTTATGGTATACATTTGCATAAATTTAGATATTGATTTTTTCTTAAATATTTTCAATTGCAAAACGTATTTTACCAGTGGTGTGTATGTACACATTCAACCTGTCAATTAGATTTTTGAAAATATGTCATCATTTGAACAAATCTGAACCCCTTATTCTAACCTGGTTGAATTTGGTTCAGTTGTATTTGGACAAGTAAATATGTGAATAGTTATCTACGATGAACAACAGACAGAATTTGTACAAGAAAGTGCAATTGGACTAGCAAGAGGCCCGTTGGGCCTTAACATCCCTCTGGATAATAGGCCTTTCAAGTAAATGTTGGCAGATGAATACTTTTAACCCCAGGGTCATGCCGTGAACAAACTCCATGCCCTAAAGTTACTACATACTATTAAAAGCATTAAACACTAGGCCTTCTACTTTTTAAAAGTTTCATATCCAGATAATAACTCAAGTTTTGTTATTCAAATCCCTTTCAAACTTCACACTTGTGTTGATCATCGTTGAGGGAAGACCCCAATCGTTTGGGGATGGGGATGGGAATAAGAGTCAAGGTCACTAACGTCTGTCTGTTCACACGTTTCTTTTCTGGCAACAAGTTTGTTTTATTAGGGTTTAACATCCCTTCAACTCATGTCTAGGTCATATTGAGACAGTGTCTGCTTGCAACAGTGTGCAATGATGGTGACTTTATGGTGCCATCTCGATGATATATCATGCTTCAGACCCACTGACATGATACTTCACTTGGCCACATAATCCTGACCCCTTAGCAGGATAGTCTGATAGAACAATTTCAACTACAATTGTATTCAAACTTCACAAGTGGTTGAATATAAACCTTGAAATCAGGAAAGATAAAAGTATTCCTAAACCGGTCCAGTAATTTGTCCCACTTTGCAGTGCCTTCACGTGTGGTAAGATTTCTAGTCTCTGTCAGTTATTCCTAGAGATAGCAATATTAAGGATCAACTAAAATCATTCAATAGACACATTTCAAGTTTATCTCATTTTTATTGTTGTCTTACATGTACATATAACACAAATTAAAACAATACATAAAATCTAAATGACCTGCTGGTGACAAAATGAATGCAATAATAAAATTACAAAGCTCGTTGTTTTACAGACACTACCAACTAAACAACTTTCTCTCTCTGAAAGTCTTTAATATATAATTCTACTCAAAACTCTTATGTTTGCTCGATATAATTTTTTTAAGTAAATGTATTTAGATTATACTGCCTTCTGAAATGTGTCCGAATCCTCGATAGGACAACAAATTGGTTTAAAAAATTTATTGAAGAATTTCATTTAATAACTACATGGAATGGTAAAATTGTGCTTAAGTCCAAAACAAATGCGGATAATTTTTTTTGCAAGTCTGGACACTACTTAGACACGCTATTATTATATTTTTTGTAAAGCACCAGGGATAAAAATAACAACAAACTCAAATTCATAGCAAACTACTCCAAAAACAGTATTGACATGCATTCTACCATCCATGCTATTTCATTTGATGTTGTCGCGACATTGTCTGTTTGTGTGATTATTCTGGGACTATGTTCTACATATCTTGAAGGAATTGCAGTCACGTTGGGCTTGCCACTTAATCGTGAATAAATGTAGTTATGCGTGCGAGTAGAAGCTTTTTTTCCGTTTTAAAGAGTTGGCAGCATAGCAGAGAATTGAGTTACTTCCTTGCACTAATGAATGATTGTACTATATCTGTAAATAGATTTCCTCAAAAGAAACAGCTCTAGGTCATGCCATATTGATAGCTTCCATAGTTCTCATCTATGTCATATGGGACAATATATACACAAACCTAATCAGGCATATTGGTCTAATGAATATATGATGATGATGACTTGTGTGTAATGAGTGTTGATGAAGACAGCGATGAAGAGGATGATGACAATGATGGGGCCAGGAGAGACAAGTGTTCACTAGTTCTATACCACCCAGATTCAAGACTCATATTACTGTGCTAGTCTATGTGAAACTCGAACTAACCAACAAATGATTTTTTTTTATATATAACAGTCAGAAAATCAACAGACTAAATACTGAATTCCTAAAACCTTAAATAGTTTTCAATGGGGTGCCAGGAAGGCAGGTGGTGACAAGAAGGGCAAAAAGATCAGAGTTTCTTTGGAAGTGAAATACAATATTAGAAATATCTTTCAAACTGCAGAAATTAAGAAAATTGTCTTAATGCAAAGAAAACAAATCTGATCATGAAAAAGTTCATATTTGACTTCAGGTGATTTGATCAATGACTGAAGTTCCTTATTAATCATTAATGCTGTCCCATAGATACATCTCGGTAACATCGGGTTGCCCGTCTTGCTTGTTCAGTCATTAGTTGTTCATGCTAAAAATTGTTCTTTCACTCATTTTTCTTTCTATTTAATGTTTATCAGCACTTCCTGAGACTTCCACTGCTGTCATCAAACATTTCCAGGACTTCCGTTACGACTGTTTCTTGGAGATCCATTGCGTTCCGGCGACCTTGAAGCACTTCTGCTGTATGATCTGGATCTGTGTAAAAAAGATTTATCATTACTATTAAATTTGTAATTTTTGTGAACAAAGTTCTGACTATAATTCTTCCACAGTAAAAGCATTGAGCCAGATGTTGTTTGATTATAGAATGTCAAAGATAAAGGAATATTTTCATAACTACACTATAATAATGTGAAATATTACACTAACTACAAATGTTCACATCAAGAAAACTACTAGAGGTTGAAGATGATGCAGGACAAAGGTCTTTAAAATCTTTTTTATTTGTTTTAAATTCGCATGAACTTGTTTCATCAAAATATATTACAAAGCAAATATTGTTTCAGACAAATACCTCAGTTGGCATCATATAGAATCTGAAGACCA
>JAUMGZ010000213.1:0-10560 GCA_032359645.1 Pododesmus macrochisma | reverse complement strand
ATAATCTACATTAAACAAGAGGCCCATCAGGCCTTAATGTCCATCTGGTTGAAATAGGCCAAAAACTAAATATTTGTATTTGAATACTTTTGACCCTAGGGTCATGCCTTTAACAAACTTGGTTCTCCATGCCCTTAAGTTATTACATAACAAAGTATTAAGCAGTAGGCGTTCAAGTTTACAAGAAGATGTTTGAAATTAGGTCAAATTTTCCCCCCTTTTGGCCCCGAAAAAGGTGCCCATGGGGATCTTAACCCTTCATTTGAACAAATCTGAACCCACTTCCCCTAGGGATGCCTTCAACCAAGTTTGGATAAAATTGGTCCAGTGGTGTAGGAGAAGAAGTCGAAAATGTGAAAATTTAACATATTTGCTATATATTATATATCTATTGAACTTTGCCAAACAAATGTATAATCTATAAGTTACTACATACTAAAGCATTAAGCTCTATACCATCTAGTTTATCAGAAGAAGATTTTTGAAGTATTAACACTTTTTTCCCCCTTGGGGCCCAGCCCCTTCATTTGAACAAATCTGAATCCCCTTCCCCTTGGGATACTTCCTACCAAGTTGTGATAAAATTAGTCCAGTGGCTTAGGAGAAGAAGTCGAAAATGTGAAAAGTTTTCGACTGACAGACGGACGGACAGGATTTGTATGACAAAAGTCCATCTAGGACCTTTGGTCCAGATGGACTAAAAATTGCATATAGATATATTTTTTTGTGTCTGCACCAATAGTATTTCTATCTTAACAAAAGATTATTTTAATACTATTCTTAATAACTATGTAAATATTGTCATAGACTTTTAATTAATACCTAGTTTGAAAAAAATAAACAAATATTGTACTCTATACCCACTAAAAAGGTATGGAATTGTTTGTATTCAAACTCATGAATATTCACTCTCTATAACCATTTCAATCATTATCTTAACCCTGAATTTTGCCTGATATATTTAACGAGTCTCAATGGAGATGTGTATTCTTCGAGTTGTATTACCAAGACTCCACTGTTGAAGTGGAAGGTATCAAGATATAATGAAGGAATCTTCTTTATATTCGACATTTGATATGAGGATCTTAATACACTATTGATTTGGGTACAATATGAAGTGAGATGAGTAGGTTGTAATTATAATTGCCTATTGATATCATCATTGCTCATGCTGTTTCCTAATGTAGAAGTAATGCAATTACATTTATATCAGGATCTTTGCATACCTATCTCTATAGGAACCAGTTGATCAAACTATTCTTTTCAAATCATTACTCAAGGGAACTTACTCTGGCATGAAATGTATAGCTTTAATTGAATACAAATATCTTATACTGATCCATGCAATCACCTGTAGCAATCATTCTGTAGTTTTATAAAAGGCTTTGATCTTAATGATATTTTTAATGCATTGACGGGTCGTAATGAAATCAACGACATGCATAATTAATATGAAACATATAGGTAATGGATATTACACTTGTTTTCTCAATTCAGCACACTCCCAGTCCCATTATGTTGAAGACAGTTTTTATTTCAAAAGAATTATTGTCTGATGTCGTAAGGGAGAGAAGATTACCTATTTTCAATATCTTAGGTATAATGACTCCAGGAATTAACCAACCTCCAACAAAAAGTGAACATTCTCCCAAATGATCTACTGCGGTAATTCACCTCTTGAATGACTGGTATTTTCATACGATTTAACTGAGAATGAGAGAGATGCTGTAACTTTAAAGTTAGAGGGTAGAAGGGTAAAACACAAGCCCCTTTATGAGACTCTGGTATTGATGTTGCTTTTTAACTGAGAATGGGAGAAGCCATACCTTAGAAAGGTGAAACTCCAGCCTCTTGAGATATCTCTCTGCCACCTTAATTTGCTGCAAAGAACAAAAGTTATATGCAATTTATTTGAACATGAACGGAGTCTGAACCTGAAAATGATAAACAAATCAATAAAGCTGATTAGTAAAATTGCTGAACAAATCAATTGATGTGCCGTAATTAGCCTTTCACCACCATAAAGACTAGCATATATGATTAGATATATCAGGTAGCTACAAAAAACCTACCGGGGTAATTGATATAACAATTATATAAAAATGCTTTGTAAATGAAGAATGTATTCATTTTAAATGTACACATACTTTTACTTATGGTTTACCTCTGTATAGTTTGGAAAATACACATTACTTTTTGGGAAATATAGTTTTAACTTTCCCGAGAAAAGTACATTTTTATAAGGCAGTAATTTCATTTAGAAACATAACTACACCTTTAGCTAATTTTGAAAGATACTTTAACTTTCTAAACTTTAGATAACTCATATTTTTTTTAGTACTTCAATTAAGTAATTTGAGAAACTTTCACAAAAATTCAATGCATAGAAGAATTCTTATTGCAAATAAAAGTCTAGGGCAATAGACAATAGACTCTGGTAACACTTTCAGAGTAATTAAAATTTCTCAATTTAACTCTGGCCAACTAAAGACTCAAGAAAAATACTAAATTGCTTCAATGTTTTACATATTACATACATGTTAGAATAATCATGACATTGACAATTGATTGTAGTGTTCTAAAGACATTGAATTTCATTGTCAAGTCACATATGACAGGGAAAGTAAAAGATTAATTATATTCATAAAAAATTTATTGCCCATAAATAACCCAGTGTTTATATATCAAGTGTATTATAAAAGTCTTCTTAGCCACATTAAACAAAGTGAATTAAAGACTTAAAATATTTACCTTTACCAATATACCAGTTTCATGCCACACCCTTTCAATATACAGTACACTTTACTATTTAAAGATTTTCTAATAAATAATGAATTTCCCTTTAGTACTGTTTAATAACTTGTTCTTATATATATATATATATAAGTTCAAGCAAGTCCAAAGGGAGACAAACAGAGGTCAAAGTTAGGGGTAATGTTTCACTGTGTCACTTACACACTGGCATGATTAAACAAACTCAGTAACATTATTCTGACACTGAGTCGACCAATTCTTGTGCTGCTTTTATGCCAATATTTCAAGACATTGCAGTATAGTCTAAAATCAGACTTATGGCAAATTATTCATCCATCATATGAAATTAGGACACAAATATCCTAACATAACTTGTATAAGACTCCCTGCCATGATACATTTTATATAAACTGGACTACACCCTCAAGCTGTATTAAGTATTTATAGCCTCTACTATCACAGATAATGAAAGAATTAGTTATGCATGCCATGTGCAGACAAAAACTGGCTGCCAACAATACTTGCCAAACCGGAAGTTTGAAGTTTGTGTGATAATGTGCGATGCTTTAGAAAGTAAAACTGGAAAGGAGGCCCATTGTCTGGTTGGAATTAAAGCTCTATAATTTCATTTGATAAATATTTGATTATAGTTTATAGAAGACTTTTTGAAGGATTGTCATGTTTTCTTCTTTTTGATCACATGTGCATACAAATTGTTATTTGTTGACTGAACAATAAATTGTTTTCAAAGAATGTTGTAATATATGCAAACAAAAACGTTCTGAGAAACAGGTAATACATATAGTTTATAGCGAAGCCGAATTCTACACAAAGTATAAATAGCTTAAATGTTTGGATATTTTGTACAGAAACTGAAAACATGTTAGAAATGCAAGTACATTGTTTACAACTTTCAAATTACAACCCAAACACCATAGTAGCAAACCTTGAGCTATAAGGTTTTGACTATTAACACACAACTTTGTTTCAAGTTAGCAGAGATAAAAAAAAATATAAGGATAATTGAGTCTGACAGGAATTATATAAAACACGCTGACACGATTATACCATAATTACTCTCCATTACACAATGTACAACCATGTACCCTGTCTGTGACAATTAAATCATCTTCAGTATATAGAAGAATGGCGTTCTTGGTCAATTTTCTATCTTAAAGTCTACTTCCTGTATTCCTTAATAGCTTTTTGTTGCTTGACTAGGCAAGCAGCTTCATTGGAAAAACCTTGACAAAAATAGACCTCTCACAATAAACTCCTGAAACAGTGTAGAAGCTGATGCAGCCAATGTGTTACAAGTAACCTGATTCCCTATTTAAAAAAATTCGAAATAATTTAGATCTATCAAAACACACTTTTGTAGAAAAGCAAACATTAACTATATCAGTAATAGCTGGACCTTCAGAGCCTCTTTACTTTGCAGTTGAGCTTGCATAAATAAAAGAGTTCCTAACGACAGAGGAGATATATAGGAAAGAGCAATACAGGGTTCCATTGCTGTACCCACACCATTCAAAATACATAAAACTGACTCAAGGTCAGATCTTGTTCTACAGGGATAGCTTCAGATAGATTTGAAATATGTATCATACCACATTTCTTTTGATAACCATTTTTGTCTTACTTAGACTAATATGTTAGTAAAAATGCGTTGAATGTGTACCTGAAGTATTTGTGCATAAAGTATATTAAAAAGTTAAGGAATGTTGATAAGATTTTAATGACATGCAGTAAACTACATTGTAAATCTAATAACTAAAAATATTTTAATAAAAAACAAAAAAAAACATGCAATCATAACCTCAATCCATTACAGATCAACCTTTAAGTAATGAATTTTATAAACTATTTGGTCTGTTCCGCATCAAATTATCTCCCTTACCAAATACACAGTTATTTCCCTTTAAAAGAATTTTAAATATACCATCTATATTGTCCAAACAAGTAAGATAAATTCATGCAGCATTCAGAGTGAAATGAACCTCTAAATTGTAAATAAAGAAATGCAACCAAATATTCAACCAATTACCTTGTCAGTCTCAAGTAATTTTGCCTGAATAAACAAAAATATGAAAATATAATAAACAATTAAGAGACAAATGTCTTTCACTAAAACAAAATCTAGTTTTGTACAGGTGCATATTGTGCAGTGGTGATTCAGATAGTTTACAGTTGTAAAATGTGGAAGTTCATTTGCACTTCAGTATAACTAAATAGTTCAGCTGAAGGCAGATAAAACTTGAGTTACAAGAACAAAATACACTTTAATTGTCTATATGAATTTTATCTCAGAGTTCATACAAACAATAGCCAACGATTGACAAGTCAAAGGTCAACAACACAGTCTCAGGTCAATTGATAAAACAAAATGAGAATTCGTTTATTGACTGAAGTCAAAAATAGATACAGAAATGAACTAATGTTTATCTTAAGTAAACTTATATATCTATCTGTAAAAGACAGCTACATGTGTGTAGGCAGATATGGAATTCTATACTGAGTTTAATCTGATGATTCCGTGAAACACCCAAATAACCTTGAAATTTTTGTGCAAGGTTTGAGAAATTTTTAATGATATAATCTCTGATCCAGTCACCAATCTTATAATTTCATCATCAGTTATAAATGATTTATAAGCAAAATTACTCCCAAAAACTTCATTTGTTTATGACCCTAATAGAAGAAATTTTGAAAGCCAATTCCTTCAAACGCCTCCAAAACCTTATCATAAAGCCAATGATAATCTCAATGTTATCTAATATATTACATTTATATCTGTAACAAATATCACAACACTTTGTCAACTCACTGGTGAACAATATCAACATGTACTTTTAATTATGGAATACACCATTTTTCAAACAAGGGGAATAACTGTTCTTAGCTCATTAAAGTTTCCCAACTACATATATATTTCTATAAATACAGTGGACTATAAAGATAGCCATTTTGTGTTGATCAGAAATTTGCCTTTACCTATATTGGGTGAAATAGGCTGAAAACAACATGAACGCAAGCAAAAAAACTTTGATTGTATAATAGAACATATTTCTGCACTGGTTTCTACATATTTATGACAATAATGTCCATCTTTTACTTTCATTTTAAGAGACTTCAAAGGAAATGACATGCCACAATAGTGCAGAAAGAAGTCTAGACTATACCTGCACAACATGTAATTGGTTTATATAGATAATATATGCACACCCATTATACTTAACATCTCAGTACTGGTAAATATCACCTTTTTAATTTGAAATCAAACTCTATAAATATCAAGTGAAGAAGGCATCATTTCTGTATTGGTTTGTTCAGGAAATAGACTGATTCAATCTAAAGAGTGCAGGTATTCTCAGCAATCAATCTAAGAGCACCATTGTCTGATAAGTCTCTTCAAGGAAATTTGGATAACATTGTTTATGCTAGAAGAATATATCTCCAACATGTCTAATGTGTTTCTTGGTGTACTGCCACTGGTGTACTGACAGTAAGAGCATTATAATAAGCTAAAGAGACAAACTGTGAATGCAATCATTCCATTAGGAGATACATTATAGGCTTCTGACCCATTCTTACAAGTTTATGACCACTTGCTGAAATTGGTAGATAGAGACAAATTGTTGCCACTGTCTTCTGTTTATATATGGCCCTGTATTATTACTGTATTTCATTGCTGTAATAAATTGTGCTTGTTTGGTTAGCACTTCCCATGTTGGGCTATAAACTTCCTCCTCAAAGTCATTGATGTCTGATGTGTGGGCATGTTCAAATATGTCAACACTGGGGAAATCTGTGTTGATAAAGATGTTCAATAAGAGCAGATATCTATGACCCTTCTTCTTCTTTGTAAAAGATTGGCATAGTCATTTTTGTTATACAAGACTTTGTTTGTGAGCCTATAAAGTATAAAGTAAAGAAAGGAGGGAAAACAATGAAATATTTCAAACTTTGCAGTACAAATTGACATTTTCAGCCTAAGAAGGCCAGAGAATAAATAACTAAATATTCTTGGTTAAACATGACCAACTCAATCACACGTCCAATTGAAATGGAAACAAAAGATAACAATGTGTGTATGGATATTACAACAATTAAATAGAAATCATCCAAGAAACTATTTTCTCCTTTGCCTCTAACATTCAGTGCTGAATCTAACCGATATTATCATCGCATTTTGCCAACAATAGAACCTACTCTGTCCCTGAGCAAAATAAATTGCTGATAACAATTTTGGAGGGCTACCTATCTTCTGCTTCAGAGAGGAGATTGTGACATTGCTTATATTGATTGTAGATAGACAGTGGGAATACCATCATCACTCAAACAATGTAGATCGGAACACAACCACTTTATCAGAATCATGCATATTGAAGCCATCCATCATGTCCCATGTTATTTCACAGTTGTATAGGCATGTCTCCATAGGTTTTTGTATGCAAAGTGATGTGTCGCTGCAGTATAACATGATTCAATGCTTTTCAAGTGTTCTTTTCTGTTGCTGAATTTTGCAATGTCATTTAATGTAAGATATCGATTGTAAGCCAATATTACATTCTGATGACCTATTGTATTCTTTATTGTTCCGCAGCTTGGAATGTTTCCAATTGCAGATTCTTTGAAATTAGTTTGCATCAAATATCTGAATGTTATTAGCTCCTAATAGGATGCAATATCTGGAGATGTGTATCATGTTATCATGTCTCTAGCCAGTTACTGCGCAGTTCTACGAGCGTATGTCTCTATAGGATAAATATTGCTTACAAATGACAATGTAAATATGTTCAGTCCACATCTTTTCATTGTTGTTTACCAAGTCTGCTTGTTATTACGAAGCTTGTTATTACAACACGGCATATATTGGTTGATTATTCCGACTTCAGTTTTGCACTCAAGACTCCTGCACTCCGAACTCCTCAGGCGATGCTTCTCTTCAAATATAGAGCATAGGTCACCCGAGGTGTTCCGAATGGGGCCTTCTGCAGGACATTTGTTCTAGTTGTGTCAAGCAGCATAAATGTGTTGCCTCTACAGGGAAAATTGTCTTTTATATATAAACTAATGTCAATATTCAAATATCTACACTGCTGTCACTATCTGTGTGTTCATGTCTGTACAGAATGCATGGTTTGTTTACAATCAATATTTATCTTTGTACGGTTTTTAAATTGCAGAATCTTAAAATAAAAACAAATGGCATCCTTATACCTCATGCACTGTTTTTCTTGTTAAATCTTTTGTTGGTGATTATTTCTAATTATATACACGTTTTACTGTAATTTCATAAACAACAATTGTGACCTTGATCCTAAAATCAATCCTTAACGAGGTCTTCACAAAATAAATGCCTGTGATCAAATGACTTAAATTGTGCTTTAAGAACAGATGTCATTGCACAGAAAATGAAATTGTATGAACAGCCATTGTGACCTTGACCTTAGTTAGTAAAATGAGAAAATTGTATGTGGGTGTGGTTTGAATAGGGGATTAATCTGATTTAACTCACCTGAGATGTGGAGGTTGCATGTTCAAGTCCTTTGGAATGTAATTGGTCTATGTCATCCCGTGTAGCTTCCACAAACTCCCTGAAAGATTATAAAAGCAACACACTTATTTTTTACTGCAAGTGCCACAAACTCCTAGTTGTAATGAAAGAAATTCAGTATGGAGACTTTTTGTACAAATGTTTTGTATTTTTTGGACCTACTTAGTAAGACTTTAATTCAAACCAACTCTGTATATATTATTTATTCTATGACATGGATCTCAGGGGCATGGTCAACCTTAATCTAAAGTATTTTCTGTGTATTTTAAAGTGATTTACATTGTGAATTACTCCTCCTTATGTATACAGGAAGGAGACTGGATGTAAAGTAAACAGCAATCATCTTGTCAGTGCCTGATGATTCAGCCCTGTGACATCCATCACTTCTCTGTGTACATCTCCTACCACATTTAACCTACTATTTCACAGTTAAAACACTACCATGTAGAAACCTTTCATACATGTACTGACCATTGTTATGTACACCTGTGCCAAACATGAGAAAGGTTTTGGCTCTATTACTAGAAACAAAAACAAACTTCTAGGTCTACCTGTCATCACTTCAAGCTACTTACTGTGCAGGGTTACACTAAGAAGATACAACAAATTTGTTCAAAAGACCGTTATAGCTACTGTAACAATAGTATCTTAGCTGTGTTGTTATTAAGTAACACTTATCAATTGTCTAAATCAAAATTGCAAAACCTTTGTTGTTTTAACTTTTTTGAATGTGCATTAGGTTTTTGTTAAGGAGAATCGACTTTAAAGACATAAAGTAGCTTAGTGTATCTATGGTAACATGAAAGATCCAGGACAGTGATTTCTCTTTGAAATAGAATAAGTTCCCAAGACGGCAATTTCTTTTAAAGATAGAATTATGCCCCAGACAGAGTGATTTCAAGATAGAATATCAATCCATATTTAAATAAAATATGTTGATGTACACATTGGGGAAACTGTCATACAGGAAAGACAGATATATTATACTATATACATGTACTATTACATATCTTAATAGTAGAACAATGTGTATTTATACTTAGAATATTTAAGAGTGAATAAGTAAAATAAAGTTGAAAACTACTGATATCAAAAGTTGTCATGGATGAAGATGGTTTGTGTTTGTGTTAAGGGTTTATTGTCCGATCAACAGCTAAGGTAATTTACGGACATGCCAGTTTTACTGGTGGAGGAAACCGGAGTACCAGGAGTAAACCACCCACCTACCCCAAGTCACTGGCAACTTTCTCACACTATGCCGCCCCAGACGGGAATCGAACCTAGGAGGTGAAAAAAGGCTCTCATGATAACAAGTTGGCGACTTTAACCACTAGGCCACCGCGGCCCCATATGGATGAAGATGGATCTTTTAAGGTCATCAGTGGGATATCACCAAAAACAAACAATTTCAATCTTTCTACCCTATTTTAATTTTGTCTAGCTTGCATAATTATTACAACAATTATGATTATTTGTCAAATGGGATGAATACTTCTTCTTTAAAAATATCGTAATTCCTTAACCTTTAAATAAGCAATCTAAAGAGACTTGGTATACAACACCACCGAGATGCAAGGTACATTTCAGTCCTAGTACACTGAGATACAAAGTAAATTCTTCCTACCAGAATATTACACAACACATGATCTGTGATAAACAACTACAGAAACTTGTCTATCTTCCTGGTGTGTATTTTTAGGTTGTTAACTTAGTGTTTTTTATTTCCTCCACAGTTATTTAGATTGAAGGGTTTGGTAGATTCCTTTCCTCCCATTTTAAGGTAATAAAACTCTTCCTAGTGTTCTGCAGGTCAAGTAAACAATATTATCACCATTATGTAACACAATAAAACACTTAATAATCATCCTGTTGACATGCTAGTGATAGAAAGATGTGCAATAATTATACCTCCCTCCCTACTTAAAGTCCATCCCCTCTCATTAAAATCACTTATATAAGATGCTTAACACGAAGTGTGAGATTGATTCATTATCCAAATGTATAACATGCTTCTAAAAGTGTGCACAACACTGACTCAGCTGATATTGTACTGTCTTTGTTAGCTAGCTCTTGTATCATTCGCTAATTTACAAAAAAAAAAAAAAAATGATGATGATGGGAGAAGTGATATATGATTACGAGACTAAAACAACCAGAGATGGTGTCAATGTCACCAAATGCTCGCCTGTATATGCATTTGTCGATTTTAAAAGACATCTAATTTATCTTTCCTGACCACTTAAAAA
>JAUMGZ010000202.1:0-10561 GCA_032359645.1 Pododesmus macrochisma | reverse complement strand
TCATTTGGAATATGTATCTTTGAACATTTCAGAAGTTGTATCTTGTGAAAGAGATCTTGATGAAAGTCACCTTGAAACTGAACCTTTGAACACTTCAAAAGTTGTATCTTGTGAAAGAGATCGTGATGAAGGTCATCTGGAAACTGTGCCTTTGAATATTAAGGAAGTTGAATCTTTTGAAGGTCACAAAAATCTGGATGAAGATCTTGTTGAAGGTCATCTAGAAGTTGAAGAAATTAAAAGTGACAAAGTTTATTCTGAGGATGAAAATATTGATAGCGATAATACCAGAGAGAAAGATGTTGATAAATCTACAGTAACATGTGAACCTCAATACTATTTCTCACATTCTCCAGAGTTTCAGGCCAGTCAAGGTGGTGAAGATGAACCTTGCTCCATGAAATGTCAAGAACAAAATGCTGAAAGTTGTGATGAAACTGAGGCAAGGAAATCTTGTATTGGTGTAGCTAGGTATGATTTTTCTAATTCTCCTGAATTTGATCCTAGTCAGCCAGATCTGGAAGAGGAGTCTGATGACTTGGAACAGCAGGAATCTGAAAAGGACAATCTTGATGAAGACAGGGTCACAGATATGGAAAAAGTTCATGGCACATGCGATGAAGAAACAAGTAATTTGACCAATACACTTTGCACAGCGTATATTAGTGCAGGCTTATGTGTACAAAAAGCAACAGACAACATCAGTACATTGAGTACAGAACATACTGATCTCAAAACAACAAACAACCATTCAATAGTAGGTGTGAAGGGCAAGGAGGATTTGGTTGAAAAAGTACCAGAAATTAAAGATGATGAAAATGAACAACCAAGGACAGACATTGATGCAGAGATTGCAGACATTAGGGATGATACTGTTAAAGAAGAAATCAGATCAAAAACATCCTCAGAGTTATCTCCCATCTCTAAAAACATAAAGGCCTTGAAGGACTTCGAAAGGTCACTTTCATCTGAATTGGAGACAATCGACAATGGTAAGTTGGAAGCTGTTCTAACCAATGACATAACAATTACCTCACCAGATACTAAGAAGAAGAAGGATAAAGAGGACATTAAACAGATGGTTTTGTGTTTGGAAGACTCTATTTCCTCTGCGGAAGAAAGGTCCGACATGGATAGTAGTGACCTGCTAGATTCTTCTCCCCGGACTAAAAACTGCATCCGAGAAAAAGTATTGAAAGAACCGTCTGATATAGATTTATACTTTTTGAGAACCTCATCTGATGACTGCATTGGGAAAAACCCTTCCAATGAAGCTGACAATATCGATACCAATGTGCTGATTTCTTCAGATTATTATTCTGTTTGTGAAAATAACTCAAAGGGAGGTGACTCTGTTCGTGCAAATATATCAAAGAGAGGAAATGATAAGCCATTGTTTAATGAAGAATCTATGGGAATAAGATCTCCTTTGTTGGCGACTATTGGACAGTGTTATTCAACTTCAAGTGTGCAGCAAACTGAGGAATCTTTGTACAAACGAACAACAACAACAGCAACAACAACAAC
Organism: Pododesmus macrochisma; assembly: GCA_032359645.1. Taxonomy (NCBI): domain Eukaryota; kingdom Metazoa; phylum Mollusca; class Bivalvia; order Pectinida; family Anomiidae; genus Pododesmus; species Pododesmus macrochisma. The sequence continues at coordinate 9,034 of JAUMGZ010000202.1, read as the reverse complement.
AGCTAAAGAATACTTTGTAGAAGATTTGGAAGGAAAAGATGAAGGTTTTGTTAGTGACAATGTTGAAGACAAGATAATAATAGTTGCCAAAGTGGCACCAGATTCTCAAGGCTTTTGTCCTAAACTGACAACAAATCCACTTGTTGATCTTACTGTATCCACAGATCTGGTGGAAAGGTCACAAGAATGTTGTCCAGAGGAGACTATAGATCTTACTGCTTCAGACACTTACATTTTGATGGAATCTCAAGGATTTTGTCCAGAGGAGACTGTAGATCTAACTGCTTCAGACTCTGATGTTTTGACAGAATCTCAAGGATTTTGTCCCGAGCAGACGATGGATTGTACATTAGATAGTGATGTTTCAACAGACTCACAAGGTTTCTGTCATGAGGTAGTAGAGGAAATGAAAGATTCGACAGATGACAGCACTTCTTTTTGTGAGATTTCTGAAGACCAGTCTACAGATCCTGACTATCAGTCACATGACCAGGTGACCATGACCTTGACATTGTCGTTGAAGCCATCTGAATTTGTTGAGAGTGAAAAAGTGCATCATGATAGAATGTTTGATATTGACAATCTTTGTGACACAGCTTTGAGTTGTGAGTCTGATTTTGTACCGTCTTTGAACTCAACTCCAAATTTTGTCACAAAGAGAGGAAAAAGGAAGCACGAATGTTTGTCATCGTCTGAAATTGACGTTCAAAGTGACCATGAAGAAACACTGGAAATCAAACGACTGAAATATCAGAAAGATGAGGATGTACGGAACTCTGTGATCAGTTTTTTCAGCATCCGGGACTACTATCTTAAACAGAAGTGCGAGATCACTGATAAGCGTGTATTTCGTGAAAACCTAGTTTCGAAAATCGTGAAAAATTTCTTCAACAGATTTGAAAAGTCCAAGCATCAAGATAAAAAGACTAATATGAACTTAAACAGAGACAAAGCAGGAATTGATGTTTATGAAGCAATTACACATGATAAAACAAATTCAAATGCAGAAAATGAAGGAAATGATGTGACAGGAATTGATGTTTATGAAGCAATTACACATGATAAAACAAATTCAGATGCAGAAAGTGAAGGAAATGATGATGACCGGGTAACCAAACTCGACAAAACATTGTGTTTTGACGAAGAACAGTTTGATAAGACCATGGCAAGTTGTGATGTTCAAACAGACATGACAGAGTCTAGCGTTGAAATAGAGATTGAAGATACAGTATTGTGCCCTGATAGTGTCATTCAAATAGAGGAGACTAGACTCAGAGACGACAAAAAGGTTGCAATTGAAAAGACAGTTTCTAGTGATGAACCAAACGATAATTTGACCTTGTGTGGAGGTCAAGGACAGTTAGAAAGTTCTGTGTCAGGTTATGCTGAACAGAATGAAGAGACCAGAATTAGTGATGATACACTACAGACCGTTTCTGGTAAGAAGGCAGGGTTTGATATTGTGAGTGATAAATGTTGTGAAGATGTCTGTAGTATGATAAATCCCTCCACCGTTTCTCCATGTTGTGATTATAGCATTAGACCTAGTGTAGATAGTCCTATATACACAACTAATTATAATTGTGACATTGTTAACACCGTAGCAACAAATCAAGGTGCTGAAGTTCAGGTTGCCATGGTGATGCAGGAAATCATGGAGCAGGTTTTAAGTAAACAAGAAAATACAGTTTTGCCGAAGATTGGGAGGGATACTGGTCATGGAACGCCAACCAAGATTGACTACAACATGGAGGCTGTTGATCGTGAAGAATATATGGATGTTGCTTGTAGTAGTACTGACTCGTCGTCTTCAGATGTCAGCTTGAACCATGTAACTATGGATGGTGCAGATGAATGTGTTGACGTATTGTCAGATCCTTTGAAAGCTGGCCCTGATGTTGTGGGGATCAAGCACGTATGTGAGAATAGTGATAACAATGTGACTGTGAATGTGGATGAATTGAATAACAGCATCAAGAACAGTGAAATAAAAAAAATTGAGACCTTTACAAAAGTAAACAATTTTGAAACTGCCAGTGACAAAATGTTACTGGTACCTGTGAATGAATGTTCTAATGAACTTGTTGGCGAGAAGTTTTCTACAGGTAGCTCCATGTGTAATAGCCCTGTTTATGGCTTTCAACATGATAAAGTGTCACATAGTTCACAAACGATTTATGCACAGTGTGACTTAGAGGTCGAGGCTAAGATAGAATCTGACTTAGAGGTCGAGGCTAAGACAGGATCTGACTTAGAGGTCGAGGCTAAGATAGAATCTGACTTAGAGGTCGAGGATAAGACAGGATCTGACTTAGAGGTCGAGGCTAAGATAGAATCTGACTTGGAGGACGAGGCTAAGACAGGATCTGACTTAGAGGACGAGGCTAAGACAGGATCTGACTTAGAGGTTAATGCTAAGATAGAATCTGACTTAGAGGTTAATGCTAAGATAGAATCTGACTTAGAGGTCGAGGATAAGACGGGATCTGACTTAGAGATCAATGCTAAGATAGAATCTGACTTAGAGGTCGAGGATAAGACGGGATCTGATTTAGAGGTCATTGCTAAGATAGAATCTTACTTAGAGGTCGAGGATAAGACGGAATCTGACTTAGAGATCAATGCTAAGATAGAATCTGACTTAGAGGTCGAGGATAAGACAGGATCTGACTTAGAGGTCAATGCTAAGATAGAATCTGACTTAGAGGTCAAGGATAAGACAGGATCTGACTTTGAGGTCGAGGCTAAGATAGGAGATGACTCCGAAGACAGTCAAATTTTTGAGAGTTGCGATTTGTTATATAGTGAGACGCAAGCTTTTAATCAGTCTCCAGAACAGATTGTAGTGCCAGAGTTAAAAGGATCCCTTACTTCTGAAACTAGAATTGGAGGTCCACAATTGTCAGGACAACAGTCGAGTGAGTCTGGAGCAAGTTTCATAGGTTCGGAGATAGTGTATGATTCATACGATAGTGAACTAGAATGTGAAGGGAAAGAACCATTAAGCAAACATTTACTTGAATCGAAGTACATTTCTATGGTTGGCATGGAATCTGACTGTAGCAAAGTCTCACAGTGTCAAAGATTAACTTGTGAACAACAGAGAGAACAGCAAGAATTTTCTCCACTTGTGAACCAGCTGTCACACTCTCACCAACATGTCTCTGAAGATTCAAATAAAAGTTTAAATTCTAAGGAGGGAATGACACTTGATGTGTTGCCTTCCAGCAGGAACTCCTCCCATTCAAATGAAAGCACACAGAGCTTATCAGAAATTCTGGAAATAGCATCTGACGGCACCAACATGACCCTTGATGTATCTTCTATCTCGCCAATGAATTCAGAACTGAGCAATGGTACACAATGTGTCTCAGATGTTCATGAAGCGGTGTTTGATGCACTCAAAGGAACAACAAGTATTTCAAACATTTCTGAAGAAATCGATCAAACACGAGAATTTTCTTACCTTCAAAGTGATGATCTATGTAACACTAGTGATGAAAGAATGCAGAATTTTGTCTCTGATAATTCGAAAAATTGTGATGGTACTCAAGAGGTTTCTGATATCCAATACAATGACTGCTACAACAAGTCCACAGAGAGTACTCAAAATCTGTCAGATAATTTACTGCCTAAAGTGGGAGGGAAAAAACTGTTTTATAATTCACATGAAGAAGGGTTAAAAATTGGTGATCTTTTTAATATCCTATCCAACATCCAGGATGACTCGAGTGAGAGAACGCAAGATCTTTCTGATGTCCCATCCAACAGCCAGGATGGCGCAAGTGAGAGAACACAAGATTTTTCTGATATCCTATCCAACAGCCAGGATGGCGCAAGTGAGAGAACGCAAGATCTATCAAGTGATGAACTCGTATCTCAAGTTCTTCCTGAAATCCAAACCAACATTGATGATGTTTCTACTAGAAACAATACGAAAGACCTTTCAAATATTTCACCAGATGAAGATCTTGGAACTCAAAGTTTTCCGGAAACTCCAACTGACAATCAGGATGACTACAATGAGATGACATGTGACCTGTCAGGTATTTCTGGAGAACAGGTTCAGTCTAATTTGAGTGAAGACCAGTCAGATCTTTCACAAGTTTTTGAAGACCCTTTTGTTGTAAACCAAAGCTCAGAACATTTCTGTGATGCTCGTAAAGAAGAACTTGATTCAAAGAGGATAAGTTATAAGCCTGAAGGGAATGCTAATTCACCATCTTTACATGTAATGGGAGAAACACATTTTGAGCAACAAGATTCACAGGAAAAGAGTATAATGCCATGTATACAGACAGAAATGTCTGACATTTCAATTATAACTTTGAGAAGTTCTGAAGAGTTTGATGATCGCTGTTCAAATCCAGACTCGCCTGAAGTTGTCGTAAAAACAGAGGTTAGACTTCACCAAGTTGCCTCAGATGATACTGAAAATATTAACCATATTAAACCTTCAAGTGAATGCTCCCTTGGTGAATCGCCTTCATATGACTCCATCAAGGATGCTGATTTGTTGTCGGAACCAGTTCAGCTTGAAGACACCTCTGTTCCGAGAGTTGGATTAACACAGGAGCATGAGAGAGCTTTAATGTCTGATAAATATGTTGATTGCGAAAGAAACTTGGACGTTTATAAAGATGCTACAGTGAAAAAAGTAACAGAAATAAGTAGACATCAAGAAAGTTCAAAATCTATACTTCCTTCAGAAGACCCTAAAAAACAAGATGAAGTTGATAGTCTTTTGACTACAAAGAAGAACCATGAAAATAAAACTGGGTTATATTCTCCAATACTTGAAACTGATAGGTCCGGCTTTTCTGATGAAATTCCGAATGTAGTAACTAGTCCTCATATCAGCCAGGTAGCTTTAAATGCGTCATGGGACTTTACAAACTGTACTGAACAAACAGACGTCAGCTCTGTCAACTATTGTCCATTACCTGATTTAACCCTCGACAGTAGTAGTGAACTCTCAGAATTTGATTCCACAATGATAGCGGTAAAATGCCAAGCTTCACATAGAAGCACAGATTCTAGTGACCTACCGGTGGTGCTTTTTACTGAAGTAAACAGTAAACAAATTGATGAGAAGCCTTATGACCAAAACCTTATAAAAACAGAAGATGTCCTGGACATGTCAAAAGATGACCTTGTAAAGCCTGCTCTAGATCAGTCATTAAAAAGTGGAACTGAAAAGTCTGCTTCACCTCGCAAGAAAAAGTTAAAAAGCCCCCTAAAGAGGAATAGAAACAGAGTAATGATGTTAGGTAGTATGTATGAAAGTTCGTCAAACTCTAACGATGAGAGATCAAAAAAACAAAGAAAAGTGAAAAACATTAAAGTAGAAAGTTCAGATTCATCTGACGATGTGATATTTGTGTCGGAGACATCAGTTGAAGGTGCAAGATCACATGTGGACAATATCAAGGTGGAGTCTAACTTCACTTGTATTGATCATAATGAGAGAGAAAATGAGATACGGCGCAGTGCACGGCCATCAGCTACTAACACAGGCAAGCCACGTAAAAAACCATTACTTCGTAAACCCAATATAAGCAGTGTTAGAAAAGGACAGATGTGTAATACAAAACGTGATGTTTTAGATAGCCAGGAAACACATACCCCAAGAACACCAAGGGAAAAACATAGAAGAAAACAAGCGTGTTCTAGTTCCGATTCTGATTCAGATGTTGTCTTTGTTGAAAAAACATTCATGTCAAGAAGATTAACAAGGCAAAATGCATCAAATAGATTACAACCTGGACAAGCTGAAACACCACAGAAAAAAAACAAGGACATGGACATTGAGTCAGAAGCAAATGCTTTGGATTGGGCTCAAAGGAGAAGTCCTAGAGTGAAGAAGCATGCAAAAAAAGTTGATCCTTCTGAAAAGTTTGATGTTGTAGATAAACCAACATACGACAGAGAAACGTCACAAAATACATGTCAGGTGACTGACAAAATTACAAACAAACGATCAAAGACAATTTGCAGATATAAGGGCAAAGGAAAGAAAGAGAAACAACAAGAACTCAACATTGATTTTGAACTAATTGATCTTGATACAGATTCTGATAATGATTTGAGGACGTTCACTCCAGTAACACCAGTAAAATTATATGGTAAATGTCTTGATGAAAAAGATAAACCGAAGAATGTGTCCCGTGACACAAACAGTGTAGACCGACCAATCACAGCCCATGACACAAACAGTGGGAATCGACCAATCACAACAACCTTTGACCCAGAAAATAATGAACAATTATCAAAAAGGTCAAATCAGGACAAGAAGCATCCGAAGAAGTCTTCAATGAAGAAAAGTAAGACTTTTGAGAAACAGCTTGATGACTGTGGTTTAGAAATGATATGTGAAAGTACCAGTAAAAATGAGACCGTGATTTTGAACAAGTTGTCCTGTATCAAAAAAGAACAAGACGAACCAGACAGTGATGAGTCAGCAGACAGAGCTGCCAGTCATCGACCAATGAGTGTGTCTGTTACAACCAGCACAGATGAGACTAGCCAATCAACACAGGATGGTAATACTGGTAACTACCAACAAGTTTCTGTTACAGTTACATCCTTGACTTGTTGATATATTGGTTGCTTAAATGCTTGAGACGTTGATTTTTTTCACATTCATGATTTTCACTTTTCACATAAGTTTTTGTATATTAACAAATTTTAACATTTATTGCTACAATATTTCTTATATCTTAAATTGTGATGAAGTTATTAACATATTTATGTATCTTTTTTGAAATGTAAATATAGCCATGTGCTATTCCATGCCACCTTGAGGAATACAACTGGGAGCTTGCATACAGGCAGGGGCAGTTTTATCTTAATGCTTATGTTCAATGGTCATGACATGCCAATGTATTTCCACTGGCCATTGATGTGGTACTGCTATCCTGATTAAAGATTGACTGTGAAATCCTTAATGATCTGGTCATACGACTATAGCTGCCAATACATGACATGATGACGTGAATTCTTTTACAGAAAAGTAGAGGTGGTTCATTAATTATCACTATAAAAATTAAAATCTACACTAAAATAATACACAAGTAGGGATATTTTGCAAGACTTATTGAAGTCCCTGTTGAAGTGGAAGGCTTAAATGTGGTGTGTCTAATATGGATATTCATAGAATTTGTCAATATTTACACAAAACTGTGATTTTCTCCATCTCCAAAATGTCAATTAGGTGTCTGTTTTCATCACCAGTTTCTCCTATATTTATGGTCAGATCTCTTTGAAAATTGGCAAGGGTATTCAGAATAGACAGATCTAGAAAAGGGTGTCTCAAGTTTTTGAAATATAGGAAAGGCAATACAACGGACATTTACCTGCATGTTATAATATAATAAACAAATATATTTCTGGGAAAAAATTAAATTTTCATTGTCTTGTTAGTCGAAAAAGTAATAATTAAGATGATTTCATTATATTTTACATTAAATTATATAAAAAAAACCCACAATTTTCAACAAACATTTGTCAAATTGATTCTAAAATGCGAGGTAGTTGATGCACATTAAATTATTTATCTTTTTGTTATAATATAAAGTAACATAAAGGAGAAAAATAAATAATTCTGACCAAAACATATAAAAAAAATAATATAAAATTATTTTTCTCAAAAATCCAGAAGCAATTTCTTTTAAAACTGTTGAAGAGTAAGATCATAATGACATTGTTACAAACAATAAATTATAGAAACATTGACCGCCAGGTTATAAAACAATACTTATAATTGCAGAAAATTGCCAAAAAAACAACATTTTTCTTGTACTAGTTACCTCCCTTGTTAACCTGTATACAACAAAACCAAATTTGTTTACTAAAAATGCACAAATCAACACAATTGTTTTTTACTTTTACAAAAAGTAAGGGTGCATGCACCCGTTATATCTGACGGTTTATGACCTGTGACTAGACTGGTTCTCTCCCTTTGTTATAATCTGTACGCCAGGGTCTCGCTCCGTTATCCATTGTCTGTAGCAGAAAGTAGAGCGGGGTATCAACGGAGAGAACACCAGTCTATCAGTAAAGGGAAATAACTTGTGTCAACCACTAAAGCTCTCTAGAACATGAGGTAAAATTGTCATGAATCTTTATTCATGTAAGAAACGACTGTTGATGGAAATCTGAGAATTGCCTTAAGCTGGATTAATTATAATTTTCTAAGTAATTAGTTTTACTTTAAAAACAAAGAAGAAAAGAGAAAAACTTTGACACCCTTTTCTAGATTGACATTTGTAGAGACAAATCGAGGCCCCTCTAGGGTTAACCGTGTACATGTAATAGAAAATTGGGACCTTCTGGACATGGTCAAAAACACGCTCAATTAGCTCTAATCTTTTCTTTGATGTCTGAGACTATTCAAACTTATGCATTTAGATAGAAAATAGCGAATACTTTCTAATGATATACTCTTTATTGGGTCTATTGTGAATACTATTTGAGAAAATGTAAGTTAAAGTTTTGAAAAAATTAACGTCTCAAGTATCTTTAATTGCATGCTTTTGCATCTGATGAAAAGGTATGATATTGTGTACTTAGAATGCTGTTATTGAGATTTGCTGTCTGCTTGATTCTTTACTCTTTGTTTGATTGTCTTTCGGTAGCAAAGCTAATAATCTGTTAATTATGCTTTTTAGTCCATCTGGACCGAAGGTCCAAGGTGGACTTTTCCCATACAAATCCCGTCCGTCTTCCGTCCTCTGTCTTCCGCTGTCCGTCCATCGTCGTTAACTTTTAACATTTTAGACTTCTTCTCCTAAATCCCTGGACCAATTTCAGCCAAACTTGGTAGGAGGTATCCCTAGGTGAAAGGGGATTCAGATTTGTTCAAATGAAGGGGCTCGGCCCCAAGGGGGCACCACAAGGGGGCCAAAAGGGGGAAAATTTGTCAAAACTTCAAAAATCTTCTTCTAATAAAGTAGAAAGCCTAGAGCTTAATGTTTTGGTATGTAGTAACTTTAGGGCATGGACAACCAAGTTTGTTCAAGGCGTGACCCTGGGG
>JAUMGZ010000191.1:0-10561 GCA_032359645.1 Pododesmus macrochisma | reverse complement strand
CCCCCTGGAGGCCCAGCCCCTTCATTTGAACAAATCTGAATCCCCTTCCCCTAGGGATACTTCCTACCAAGTTTAGAAGAAATGGGTCCAGTGGTTTAGGAGAAGAAGTCGAAAATGTGAAAAGTTTACGACGGACGACATTAGTATGGGAAAAGTCCACCTTGGACCTTCGGTCCAGATGGACTAAAAACTCTTGTAAGGAATTAATACCAAATTAAGATATTTAGATTTATATTTTTCAACGGGAACCGAAGGAAAATTTGTCAATAAAAATGAGTGATGAGGGACTTTTTGGAGCTTTGGAATAGACGAGGGAGGGCTTGAGAACAAAATATTCAAAACAATTTGCCTTACTCGTTTGTTTTTAAAACGTTGATTTCATTCTTCTGCCACATTTTAGTCACATAAAAGCTATTTACTACAAGCTATATTACTCATTGTTAAACAGCATACTCTGTATAATCCATATATAGACAGATATTGTCACAAAGTGTACAACAGCTACACACACAAAACATTGATTAAACACTTAGGCTAATTTAGATATATCAAAATTCAATAGCCCTAAAGCTTAGTGTGTAACATGTAAATGAGACCATCAAAGCCTAGAGTTAACACAAAAACATGCTACAATTGATTTTATATCCGTGTAACTTTATATCGCTATTAACAAAAAGAATATTCTCATTAAAGCTTTACACGATCTTGTTCTGGTTTTCTTGTACTAAAATAATTCAGAACATGATTACAGTGAAATATTAGACCGATTACAATATTCTTTTTGAGTGAAAACCTACACTAAAAATAAAATAGATTTAATACCCCAATGACATATCAATGTTGGATCTTGTAATTTGTATTTTACCTTTAGTACAGGTAGGGTTGAAAATTGAGTCAACATTTTACGATAGCTATTGGGAGAATATAGGTAATGCAATACTGTTGGCATCTCAAAACCCTTTAATTCTGTTCCAGATATGTCTTAGGCAATCAAATTTTGGACATTATATTACATCCAGGTCTAGCTGTGGAAATCGTTGCTCATTTTGGCCTTAACATTTGGCCACCATAGAACTATGGATCGTATACTTATTTAGTTTACTTTTCATAGGGACCTAAGTTGCTCTCATCTATAGAGCTTACATTCTTAAGTTTAAAATTTGAAAAACAAAACATTTTCTTAGCTAAACTTGGCTTGTGCAAACTAACAATATCATGTGGGTAAACTGAATTGCTGTAATATTGCAGGTTTCTTTGAATTTGGAAAAAATACTTGAAATATTTAAACTTTTTAATACTTTTGCAGTACTCTTTGAATTGAAATGTTGACATTGGTTCAACATACTGCTGCTGCTAATGCAAAATTAAATAATTTTCCAAGACATTTTACTGATATTTAAAGTGTTTTTAAGGGTAAATCTTAATTTCAATGACTTCAAATCACAGCTAAATATTCAAACACTTTTAAAGCCTTTACCAACCCTGGAAACATGAACGATATTCAAGTTTGATTGAATCAATGAATGGTGCGACTTTTCTATATCCTATTCTAATGATACCTGTCAAGTGAGATTCCCTACTTTAGATTCAAGTTTTTTTATCTTGAAATTGCAAGCATAATCTCTCAAAAAAATTCATTGTCTGTATAAAATATTCTTACTAATTTCTAAAACTAAAATTCCCTTAAGAAACCTCAAAATTTTCAAGACAAAGAGTTTTTCAAGGTCAATGGCAGGTATGCTGAAAACAAATACTGTACACAACTTTACAATGTTTTTTTCACGCTTTAATAATAATAAAAAAAAAAATATAAAAAATGCTTACCTTCACATGAGAGACCATGAGATGTGACCCCAGATAGGGCTTCCTTGCAGACGTTACAGTAGGTGGGTCTAGCATGTGAACACGCATACCAGTTATGCTGGCCGGACATCATTTCCCTCTGACTTGCATTTCCCTGTTTGTTGAAGCAACACATAAATGCAAACATGTTTTAATATGTCACAAGTACAATCCTTTTCTTTTATTTTTCCTTAATGAATTTTTTTTTTCTCAATTTTTCTCAATTTTGTAATGGTAAATTACCTATTGAATGCACATCTTAAGGATTTACATTCTCCCCTAAACAAAAAGTGAAAAGAACAAGGTTTAATTGATGACCACGTATGACCATATATTGACAAATGTTGCATCAATGATATAAATTTGGCTGCGTTGAGAGTGATATATACACGAGAGAACAAGAATTTGTCCAAATGACATTTGGAATATTAGGACTTGGTATGTAAGTTAGTATATATATATATCTGACATTTTGTAAACATATCTATATAAAACAAACTGGAGCTTTGGGAAATAAAGGAACTATGAAAACAACACTTCAATGTTTGTGCCAAGTATTATAATTAATTATTCTTTATCACAGACACACTAAAATAACTTTGATGTAAATGTTTGTTATTTCTCTGTTTTCAGGTTTGAAAATATCATTCTTCAAGTATATTTAGATATCCCTTATCAAATAAACCCATGGACCCCTTTAGTCACATTTGGATTCTTCCAAACAATGAACTGCACCATCTACTTTCAAAATACAGGGGTGAATGAGTTAATGAACAGTTACCCAATTAAGTTAACAAATGAAATATCAAGTAAGACTTGGCTTAAGTGGATCAGAACAACAAAAATGGTGCTCAAATAGTAATCACAACTGCCAAGTCTCCCCCATAAATAGTGAGACTCCCCCTTTTCAGACTAAAATTTTGGCCATTCACACCATATCTCCCCCATAAAAATTCTGCTTTTCCCTATTTTTTTCTCATAAAACATTTAATCCCCCCCATGGAATCAACAAATTTCCCCCATTTGAGGTTTTCAAGTTAGGCAGGTATGACATAAGAAAGTGAAATAATTGTTTCTAAAATATGTCATAAGATATTTTCAAAAGTCTTCAAAGAAGACAATGTTTATTAAGCAAAACAACCACAAAGACTCCTTCTTTGATGAAAAGAAATCAAAATGTTCTCTGACCCTTGAATTATATTCTTACTGGTAATAATTGAATTGAACAAGATACGAGTAAAAAAAAACTTACTAGTGATTTAGGACTCAAGTCCATTCTAGTTTGAATTTACAGAACACATATAAATCATTTTTCAATAGGTTTCAAACACTTTTGACACTTCTGAAGTATTCCATTATGGTACCACTTGTAATTCACGTACACGTATATCCATATGATATCACCTTATCTAACACAACAAGGACAAATTAACACATCTCAACTATGAACCAATAACATCTTTACAAACATTTTTTGTTGAATGTCCATATTATATCCAAACTGTCTAAAAGAATGGCTTCAATCAACACATCACAACAACAATTTTTACACTTATTTTCTTTTTCTTTTTCAAAATGTCCATATAATATCCGAACAATCCATATGAAAGTTTCAATCAACACATCTCAAGAACAACCAACATTTTCACAGGTTTTGTTGTTGTTGAAATGTCCATGTTATATCCAAAGTATCCACAAGAATGCTTCAAGACACTGTTAACATTCTAATTCAAAATGATGGTAATATTTATAGATGTAAAATGCAGAGAGATATGTGGTAGATGTACATCATCTTTCCCTGTCTAAAGAGTGTATATGTTACACAGTACCTAACCAGTACTTATGTCTTATGTATTTATGTACTAAGACACTTACACTCAATATGGCACCATGCATCTCTTGATAAATATCAAGAATACTATGCAAGCAGAGTATATTTTGGTTTGTTGGTGGTATATACACATTAACTGCATTTTAATGGTATTTACTATGGGGTCTGTAGTAGACTGTAAGTGCACCATGTCCAGCTGATTGCAGTAGTGTTTAGCACTCTTGTAAGCAACGTAAAATATGTGCCATAACCCTGGGGTTAATGGTCAAGCCTGGGGGTCAGGTCATGACTGCTGTCATTCAGACCAATGTTATTGTCAAAAGCATATCAAACAGTATGCTGTACGTATACAATGAAAGTACACTGTAAGATGGGCCACCATTCAATACACAAACATTGAAACTTTTATCAAAAGTATTCACAATAAGATGAATAAGTTGAACATCTCTTCACTTTTACTAGCAGTCAAACTTGATCATGAGGTCTCTAGAAATCTTCACTAGTAAACGATCCAATCAGTAAAAAACTTAAAACTGACAAACGTAAAAAGATAGGATGTAACTGATCTCTCTTGTTGATTAAAATAGTTTCAGTCCTATGAACAATTCAATGTATAATCTATTATTTTGACATAATTAAGTTTTTATTAAGTTTTTCTGATAATTACTATAAGAACAAATGTTTAAGTTACATGTACTTATGACACATCGCTATAGTTATATGACTGTGTTCATGTGCTATATGTTATGTCAGAGACAAGAGAAATTCAACTAATTGTCTTCTCAAAAGCAATATTCACACTTAACTGCCATATTTAAATTCCTGTGTTATAAGATGGATGTCACTTCAAGAAACAAACAAACTTTTGGTAGTCGAGCTGTGTCAACACTGACAAATGAATAATATAAATTGTTGATATATTAACATTTTTGAACTACTATTTCTAAGACTTCACTTCTGTACTTCCACATCACTTCCGAACTCTCGGTTCAATGCTTAAATCAAACACTATGTACGTAGAATATATATTTCTGATTACATAACACCTGTTGGAAATCCAAGGAAATATTATAACTTAATTTGATGAGGACGCTCAGTACACAGTCCATGCTTTAGTAGGCAACAATTTGAATCTTGCAGTTTCACAAGATGGACAGTATACAGTCTATGCTTTGGCAATCAACACTTTGAATTTTGCAGTTTCACAAGATTGACATTACACAGTCTAGATATGCTATGGCAACAAATACTATGAATCTTGCAGTTTCACAAGATGGTCTACAGCACAGACTGACATTTCCTGAAGATTGGATTGACTGGTAAACATGTAGATACTGTTTGTTGATTTCTGTTTACACAGGCCTGAGGTGTTGGAAACAGATGTGCTGACCACCTTCTGTGTGCAGGTCAGTTGTAGACATCAGTTATCAGCTATACCTGTTGGCAATGATTACTTACTCAAACTGCATTGACAATATGTCATGTACATTTGTTGTGCAGTTGTGCTAATTATAATCACCAATAATATTGGGGTTTGATGTGTGATTCATGCAATAACAATATTACAGTGTGGACAAACAAACAAGTTAGATGAAACCACAACAACAAAACAGACAAATTATTGTAGAACTAACTACAGACCAATTTAACAGACAATTCTTGTAGAACAAACTACAGACCACTTTAACATAACAATTCTTGAAGGATGTGCTGTGGACCCGTAACACATGATTTAACAGACAATTCTTGTAGAATAAACTACAGACCAATTTAACAGACAAATTCTTGAAGGATGTTCTGTGGAACCGTATCACATGATTTAACAGACAAATTCTTGTAGAACAAACTACAGCCCAAAAAAACAGACAAATTCTTGAAGGATGTGCTGTGGAACCCGTAACACATGATTTAACAGACAATTCTTGTAGAACAAACTACAGACCAATTTAACATACAAATTCTTGAAGGATGTGCTTTCGAACCGTAACACATGATTTAACAGACATATTCTTGTAGAACAAACTACAGACTGAAAAACACAAATTTGACAAACTCTTGTAGAACAAACTACTGACTGCAAAACACAAATTTGACAAATTCTTGAAGAACAATCTATAAATTGTTCAAATAAAGTCAGTATAATAATACTTTACCACATAACTTTTCAACTTTTTGTTTTTATAAGAATTTTAACAAAACTTCAACTTGAACCATATAGAAAACTGTCTATCAGCCTTATAAAATGGACTCTATTACCGGTTATACATACCTTCAATATGCATGTTATACAAAAACTGAACTTTCACCCATTGTTGGTTGACAGAACCTTTTGTATTGAAAGAAACATGATTCACTTCCAAAATGGCCTGACAGAATTAAGTACTTCTCCATATATTAATTTTGCTGAATTAACAGAGATTCTTTCTAAATTATTATTCAATACAAATGATAAGTAATAACAACTAAGCTGAGTCTCTCTTCATACTTACTATTCATAAAATATTTGCATTTACAAAGGTATGACATCATATTATTCAGAGCAATATATTTTCTCCATACGAACCTGTTCGTAGAACTCCTTATTGGCTGCAGTCTTTAAAGCTGTAATCCAGTCCTCCATTTCTCTCCTACTATCAGCACATAAAACCAAATTTCTGAATGGAGTGATCACCTGCCAAAAGTAAAGCAATACTTCCTGTTGAAACTTTTTAAAACAATGTTGTTCTTGTTTTTAGACACTGTAGGTGAAGAACTAACATTATACATAAGATTGTATTGAAATATTCCTGAACGCTTTTAAACATTAAGGTCAAATAAGGTTTTGACCACCCCAAGCTGTTACTTACTATTGATAGAGAAAAGGAAAACTAGTATAATCGTATCATAGACTATAAAGTTGATCATTTTAAAATTTTGCCTTTTCGTATAACCGGTACATGAAATATAAAAAGACGTTATAAAATCAAACCTTTATGACAAATAAATCTACCATACTATTCAAAGTTGTTCTCATGTTATAAAATCAAACCTTTATGACAAAGAAATCTACCATACTATTCAAAGTTGTTCTCAGCAAATCATAAGCACAACAATTTAATTCAATCATATTTTACAACCAATACCATGTGTAATTTATAAGCACAACAATTTAATTTAATTATATCTTACAACCACTCCCATGCAAACTATTTTTACCCTAAGAAAGAAATAATACATTTATTCTTGATCTATTATATCATGAAGAATATGTTCTGTGTCTACATCTACTGCGTCAATGAATGGTTTATTTTTTTTATCTTGGTTAGCCAGTATTTCATTAGTATCAATTACCTTTTCTATCTTGGGAAATGGGAATTTACAATACAAGAGATAAGTCTGGCAGCATGGATAGGAAAAAGCGGAGAAAGGACAAATTTACGACAAAAGTCACAATGTTTAACCATCTTAATTTCTATTTTTCATAATACATGTATATACGTATTGTTTTAATATGTCTTTCAAGTGAATGCTATGAAAAATTAATTGTGCCTGTAACTTTGTAATATGACATATAATGTTCTGGTCATAGAATACGTAATCTTTATTGTCACAAAACTAGGTGAACACTTAGTGCTTTCTTGTTGCAGATCAATATTTACAGAGAGATCAAGGAGCAGTCAGTTTGGAGTAAGTATAAAGTGTCTAAGCAGGGTTTGTTTGTGTGTGTGCCTGATATGGTGGCACAGCTAGTGAAAGTCACCATTGTAAGAAATACTGTAGTAATGGAATCTATAATCTGAGTCAAAACAAACATCAAATCTATGTACAGAGAGTTAGATCGGACTAAAAATCTCTTAAAGGAATCAGAAAATCTGTAAAAGAACCTTGTTTAAATAGAATTCAAAAATTTCTAGACACCAAGTGCATTTGTTAGTGACGACACACACTATGAACCTTGTATTGAAGTGAACTCAGTGAGATGTGCAAAAAATGATCGTGAGTCGAATAAATGGTGACTTTGCTTGGATATCACATAAATCTTCAGATAATGATGTAATTAGTTGGACAGGTTGAATGACAAAGACATACAGCTACTGATTGCTAAAGTGAGATCAAATACTTGTGTGTAGTGTGCTGATCAATAGTGCTAATGAAGAATTACACCCAAACACTGTCCTGAAACAACATAATTCAAATCCTTACCTTTTCAAAGGTACCACACTTTCAAGGCTAGTCTCTTTCAAAGCAAATGTCAAATGACAAACATTTGCAAGGAAATGCTATATATTACGAGTTTATACAGTGATAAATATTACTTATATTACAAGTTTTATATAGATATAACATCTTGGCATACAAGTTTTCTTAATCCCACAGTCAATGGTCTATAACTCTGGGAGATATCAATCTAACCACCCCCAGTGTGTATATGTGTACAATACAGCAAGACCTGCTTTAGAGAGTTTTACTGCTGCCTCCCCCTCCAGTATTGTCTGTCTCTGCTCTACCTATCTTTACAGATTTACAATTATCCATCTTTCTCCACAGCAGACAAACTATCATGCTGATAGTATCTTTCATTTGAAGATAAGAAATGCTTTGCTTATTATCATGCTGTCTGGGGAATGATTTCTTAAAATGTACTCAAGGGAACCACAGCATAAGGCCACCTTGTAAAATTACCCTTGGTACTGATGTCCTTTCAACTGTTATCATGTATACTGGCAATGCTCTTTATTTTTGTACTCTTCAGGCCTTGATCTAAAGAGTACTTTATATTTGTTCTGTACAGATACTTGAATATATCTATACATAGTTTGTATGCTCTCTTACCATTTGGCATTTCTTTTCTAATGTGTTGCTCACAACACTCCCAAAGTTGGTGCAACTTAAAATCTAGTAATCTTGTATACTTGTATCAGTTTTTTCCCTCATAAGTAGAATTAAGTATGTAAATAACTAAGGGAAAAGGTTTTTACATGTTAGGTCTTTTATCTCGAGTCCTACAAAACATAACTAAAAGGACTGACTGACAATACTTCATTTGCAAGTTTACATCTTAACAACAAACTTATACCTGCCTGATACAGAATCTTTTGAATGATAATAAAAGTTACAAGAAATACTGCTTTCTATTAAGGTAAACAAATTACAAAAACAAATATTTTGAACAGATGCAGAGTTATATCAAAGTATGATAAAACTTGTCTAAAGAAGTAAAACTTTGTCAGACATGTAACAAAGTCTTATTTCAGCTTGGCCTTATGTCTGTATAGGTCTAGATACGAGTATGTATGGACTATACTTTGTCAGACACTTACACATGTAACACAGTCTTATTTCAGCTTGGCCTTATGTCTGTATAGGTCTATATGAGTATGTATGGACTATCCTTTGTCAGACACTTACACATGTAACCAAGGCTTATTTCAGCTTGACCTTATGTCTGTATAGGTCTATATGAGTATGTATGGACTATACTTTGTCAGACACTTACACATGTAACAGAGTCTTATTTCAGCTTGGCCTTATGTCTGTATAGGTCTATACGAGTATGTATGGACTATACTTTGTCAGACACTTACACATGTAACAAAGTCTTATTTCAGCTTGGCCTTATGTCTGTATTGGTCTATATGAGTATTTATGGACTATACTTTGTCAGACACTTACACATGTAACAAAGTCTTATTTCAGCTTGGCCTTATGTCTGTATAGGTCTATATGAGTATGTATGATTTATCAATGCAAACAGAACTGTGCCAACAAATAGATTTTGAACATAACCAGATCTAAAAGAAACACAGGGTGTGCTTAGATGTCAATCCATCAACAGAAAAATATCTATTAGTCTTTTTTCTAACAATGATGCAATATTCTACTTTTAAAAGTTTGACTACATGTAAGCATTAATTGGTACAGTGTACTATGAACAATATCAACCATGTTTTCTAATTACTTATAACTACTCAGTTCCTGGCAATAATACTAAAGCATGATATGATCAGCATGAATACATTAAAAGTTACTGGCTTATAATTTTCTTCCAAAACTGAGTACTATAATAAGAACAGCTTCAACCAAATACTACATTACTTTGGCACACCTAAGGATTGGGCTACTGTGCTACTGCTATAAATATAGCTATTTGATATGAGTTCAGTGTCCTCTCAATAAGACATTGACATACATGTACCACCAAAGTTAGTACTCTACTGGGAGTTAAAGATAAACATTTCAAAACAAACCTGATACAGACACAAGTCCCCTTTGAAACCTTTAACTCCACATTGGTTTTCAAAGCTAAGACTAAACAAACAAGTTCTCTCTGAAACCCTAAAACTTCCACTTTGGTTTTCAAAGCTAAGCCTATACAAACAAACAAGTTCCCTTTGAAACCCTCAAACTTCCACATTGGTCTTCAAAGCTAAGCCTATACAAACAAAAAGTTCCCTTTGAAACCCTTAGACTTCCATGTTTGTCTTCAAACCTAAGCCTATACAAACAAACAAGTTCCCTTTGAAACCCTTAGACTTCCATGTTTGTCTTCAAACCTAAGCCTACACAAACAAGTTCCCTTTGAAACTCTGAAACTTTGACCCTGGTATCAAAACCAAGCCTATACAGACAAGTCCCCTTTGAAACCCTTAAACTTACACATTGGTCTTCAAAGCTAAGCCTAAACATGTTCAAACAAGTTCTCTTTGAAACCCTAAAACGTCCACATTGGTCTTCAAAAGCTAAGCCTTTACAAACAAACAAGTTCCCTTTGAAACCCTAAAACGTCCACATTGGTCTTCAAAAGCTAAGCCTTTACAAACAAACAAGTTCCCTTTGAAACCCTAAAACGTCCACATTGGTCTTCAAAAGCTAAGCCTTTACAAACAAACAAGTTCCCTTTGAAACCCT
>JAUMGZ010000180.1:0-10562 GCA_032359645.1 Pododesmus macrochisma | reverse complement strand
GTCTTTTGTCGCTATATCGGTGAAATATTCTGGACGTGACGTTAAACCCCAATATAATAATAATAATAATAATCAAAAAAAGGTAATGAAGGTTACAGAGTAATGATTAAATATAACCGTATTATTTTGAAAAACCGCTGATCCTTTCCTTGTTTGCTTTGATACACTATAGTTATACATGTAGTTACAGAGGACAACACTATGTTGACCCCTGGTGTTTGTTACAGTTGACAGTGGTATTTGTAATCATGACGATACTTACAGCGGACAGCAGTATTTATACTCTTGGTGCTCGCAACATCCTTTCTCACAATATGTCACCTGTCCATCATTCATTGAGCAATTGCTACCACAGTGCACTCGTACTGAAAACATAAATAGTACACATTTATTATAGACATTACAAATTGTTTTCACTTGCTATTCATTTTGTTCATAGAATCATGTAACATGTATCGTCATGAAACTTATGGTTGCTGATGTCGACCATTGACGCGTTGTCGGGGGCGCATACGCGACAAAAATATCGAGACAAAGCGAAAAATCTACCGCGACAACGTGAAACGGAAATTTTGTCGCTTTTGAGCGTTATTTAAGAAAAAAAGACGCCTAAACTGTTATTTCCATAAAAATGGACATGATTTACCTATATTAATTGTGCTTTAACACAATTCAATTGTAACATAAGTTTTCTTGGAATATATAAATTGGTGGGTTATTGTTGTTTTTTTGGTTGATTATTTTAGGTTTGTTTGTGTACAGTTCGGCGTTGTTGGCAAGAGATTAAATCGTCACGAATTGAAAAGTACATTTAGGTTGGTTAGAATTACTGTTCTTAAAACCAAGTGTGTAAAATATCAAAGCAATTTTACTTCTCTTTGTCTTTTTAATTCAATTTACTATAACAAATTCTAAACAAAGTGAAACCACTGAGTATCCAAGATGCGTGTTGGTGAATGATTACGGTCCATTGTCAGCATATCCTGCATGTTGTCGTTTCGAAATATCAAAAATTAAACATTACGGTCATACGACGATATATTGGACGACAACATAAAGACAACACGATAGCACGACAAAAACAGCGCGACATTTCTACAACAACTTTATTTCTTTACTTATTGGTACCGTCTTATTGTACTACTGTCGTAGTGTCGCAGTGTCGCACTGCAATTGAACGCAAATATCATAGGTGACAGCGCTACGAGACAGCATAACAAAAGTTGGTGCCCTGTAGATTGTCGAGCTGCCTTAATGACCTACATCTTCTGCGCGGAATTACACTGAAAGATCTGGCAATATTAATATTGATTTATATCTCAAAGTTCCGTACTTATTGTTTCAAAGTACGTGTTTAAACGTAGGGTAACTTTGAGAAAATTGCTTTAAATGCGTTTGATTTGCTTCAACCATATTGTATTTGTTAAACGTTGTGTACTAGATATTGACTGGTTCATTATCTAGAATCAGTACATATGTGTGTGTGTTGTGTGTGTTGTGTGTGTGTGTGTGTGTGGATAGATTATCTTTATTTATCATATCAACCAGATATGTAGAGGTTCTTTTGAATATTTGGACTTGGAGTATGGTTCTTTTTCACCATCGTAGAAGCGATGTGTACAGACTAATTTAGCAATGCATATATGTGTTAGGTTAAAGATACTGAGTAAGTTTGAAATAAACTGTTTGTAAACTTTATATTAAAAGCTGCACCTTTCAAAATTTAACATACTATAGCTGATTAACATAAAATGTTGTTTGCTGTCTTTGGCAGTGAATAATACCACGCTTATTGCAGACCAATAGTAGCCTTGGGTATATTGTAACGTTATCTCAACATACACTTGTACACACTCCTAAACAAACTTAATATCTGCGATAACATCTGTTGACTTTCATATTATAACACAATTCACATTTTATAGGACTTGCAATATTAGTTGTTGGGATAAAATCAATGAAAGTGTTAGTTTAATATCTTTTCTGTAAAATGTTGATTTATTTATTCTTTAAATAAAGTCGCATCAGTTTACAACGTTTAGTATCCTTTATTCCCGGAATGCCACATTATCAAATTAATTTCAATTTCACATACGCTCTAGAGCCCTGTACTATGTTAAATTTGTAAAGTGCTGTCTAATTAAATTAATGGTGTCTTTGAAAGAAAAAAAAGACTGAACTGTAAGGACTCATTTTTCGCCTACACGATCGAACATTTCCTTTGTAACAATCTAATATGCTTTTGGAAACTTAACTCACATAAAAGTCTATTCCTATTACGTCAATTTGATATGATTATTTTACAAAGACGTAATTTTATTAAATCACACTTATCGCAACTGCGATTGGTTTCGCGTCATTAGTTTTTAAGCAACCCATGTTCTATTTATTAGAATGAGATTATATTTGCGGTAAAACTGCCATGTTACATGCAATATAATGGGAGGAAATTTCGTTTCAACACAGACACAGTAGAGAATCATATTCTTGATAAAAGCGTGTTTCCCTGGATACCAGTGGCTGTCAGGACTGGAGTGTGATAATCCATGTTAAGACAATGATGTACGACAGACACAACGGTGCTATGTTTCTAATCAAGATTTATCTTGACTTTATTTCACAATTATAGTTCAAATAGAGCAGAGAATCAACATCGACATGCATATTTTCTGCACGAAGCACTGATGTTTATCGAGACAATATGCAGTGAATTAGGTTACCCTGCCAGAAACGAACTAAAATGACTCGGGAAAACCACATTCCGTACATCCGGACTTATCTTTACCGTATGTGATTGTGGTTGCGGCTGCTTTCTCTATTTTCGTATATGATTTGGGCTTTCATTGTATTTTGTAGACATTTCGACAGTTTTTGGTATTAATGTGATTAAGTTTGCACATATCGTGCTTATTGGTTGTATTTGTGGTAATATTTATGTTGCTTTCAATTGTATTACAGGTCAATCTTAACTATTTATCTAGTTTGATAGTTTATATTTTGTTCACTGCAATTCTGTGAGTGTGACCTTTAGTTGAACAAACACGCGTTGTGAGAACATTTACTTACCCGTAGTGATCCGTTTTACAGCAGATCCAAGCATTTGATGTAATAAAGTCTTAATACGGTATATGTTGGTGTCTTTCTTTGCTAATATGTCTGCAACAGGAAAAACCCTCAGAACTTTTGGCTATGTTGGTCATTAAAACATAGGTGTGCTCTCGGCCTTATCTATTTATTTATTTCGACGACTATCATAGTCATAAAAGCTTCATTTTTGTTCTAATATTTCATGATCATTGAGATTTGTGATGCCCCGTTTTTTTTTTTATTTTGTTACAAGTTTTCTTCTTTTAACGTCCAAACTAAAAATAGACCATGTAACAATTTTCGGAGAGATGCGTCTGTAATAAGGTTTTCTTGTACGTATAATGTCTATATATTCACAACAAGCTGAACGTAAGTATACATCACTGCGGGCAAAGCTTCACGTTCGCTTTATATTAATTTAATTTAGCACTGGAGCTACAAGACGCATTTTATATCGTCGATTCTTGTCAATTATAATTACGTGCAATATCAATAAATAACGTGAGCACAAAACATAGTCTTCCGTTCATAACATATTACGACAAGATAAACGGTCAAGGGCGAATTTATTATATGTTGACGCAAAATGTCTTTATTATGAACTTCGTTCAGTTCTATACATAGTGTGCTTGTAGCTTTATTGGGAACACAAACTACAATATTTCAACGGACTGGAGTAATGCGTGTATAGTTATTTTACTTAATTAAACGTTTCTTTTTAAACGAATAAAAACTGAGTTTCAAAAGGTCGATGAATGCATATAATAATGAAGCGTCATATAGTATGAGACCTCTCTTGTTGCATGTAACATTACCTATAAAGTACTTACTTTTTGTTATTTATCTCTTGTCTGGTTGGTTTTCTTGTTATTAAATCGTACACTTTTTAAATCATCATATAGCCGACTTATTGAAATGACGTTATTATTGTATTAAAGCCTGGCTTTCTTATGACGAACATTGCTCGTCAGAATAGCCTTGAGCACGCCTTATTTCTATATATTGCGAGTTTGAAATCCATAAATTTATTTAAACGCGTATATCCGTAATTGTTTTCGGGATGGTATACTCATACTTAATCAACTCTTCCATTTTAAATATTTTTAAAACAAGACACGTTGTTAATAAACCTTGTTAAAACACAATGAAATATACGAATTTCACGTGTATTTACTTCCGTATTTGTATTTTGATATTACAAATAATTATAATTGATGAGGAACGACTCTGTAACACGCGTCGTATGCAGCAAAACCTACCACATAAACACAGACCTTTGAAGTGATCTATACGTTAGACTGCAAGTTGTTTCATAGTGTTCACCATTATCTATAAATGTCATTTTCTTAGTTTAGATTTGTTGTATGACGTGCTTATTCTATAGAATATTTACTCATTTTGTATGAACTTTGATTTCTTCACTTGTAAGTAAATAACTGAGGCAGAATGATGACTTTATAACAGAATCTGTTCACATTACCCGAGTTTGCTTATGTTTATTTTGTATGTATTACAACTACCATCACCACTAAGGAGACCAGACGTGTAAATTCAATAAAGCCTTCTTATCAATTGTGTGTTTTGTAGTGTTGTAGGTGCCTTTTAAAATGTTTAACATTCCGTGGTATTTTTTATGTTTTGTTTTCATTCTATCTACGGTATGTGCAAATTGTAGTTGGTGTGTATTGCCCATAGTTACAAAACATGAGAAAAACTACGATAATATATTAAAACTTAAGTTATACGATTTGGGGCACATCAATTTTTCGACAGTTATCCGTTTGAAACATTAACGTGAAATATTGACATGCTAAAATAGCATTAGAATTTGACTGATTGGCATTAAATCTTCTGGTAGATTTTATCCCAAAAAATCGCCTCCTAATCGCCATTCGCGATATTTACTTGGATGAGAATACCATACTAACAATAGTATATGTCTTTCTGAGAATTTTCTTATTTCTGCCCGATATAGCTGAGATAGGAACCCTTGAATGGGTGCAATAGAAGCATCACCGAGGCCCATACATAGGCCCTTCTTTATTTATAAAAAAGCATCTAGACATCTCCTGTTTTCATTAGACCAATAACACGACTTTCTTGATGTTGGGTTCTTAATTTATGTTGTTCTTACTGTTTTTTGTTCTCATTGTTTTGTTTGTTTTGTTCTTATATTGAACAGTATCTGTTGTCATCAAAGAGGCGTTGTAGAAACGTGTCGTATCTATTATCGGGGCAGTTCAAATGTATTCAGTTCTGTATAATGAATGCATAAAAATGAATTTACTGGACAGTTATGCAGCTTGTACTGGAGCCTCATAAAAGTTCCAACGGACTCTGTTGCGGAAACCTCTTATAAAATGATAGGTTTTTTAATAAGCCCCCGTGTCAATTCAAAAGCAAAACTGCAGAAGCTTGTGCTGTGGGACTAACCGTTTAATTGACCTCTTGTAATTTACAAATTGTTGCAAATTTTGAATATGAATTGGGCGGTGTTTTTTGGTCCGTGTTACAAAGCGTGTTTAACGTACAAGTTCATATAACTATAAAGTGCAGTACATTAACATACATACTTAAACATACTTGTGTCTTTTGAAACGTTGATATAATATGGTTAGAGGTCAAGAACTTACTAAAACAAGAACAAAAGCCAGGATCAACAGAACAGCAGTTATTGACAAACAAACAATAGCTTCATCAAAATTTAGGTCACCACCAGAATGATCTAGCAAAGTGAGACGAGCGTTAACAATGACGTCACTTGATCGAGCTTATAATTAATAACTATCTTTGCATTTCATCAATGTCGATGTATGTAATAAACCAACATGAAATCTGGCACTCTCAATAGTAACGGAACTCATAAACGGTGCCAGTTTGACGTTATTGATATTGAGAAAGAAAATGCTTATTGCCGTGCTGGCACCACTATGATGTGATGTGACTGTCATGTTCTGTACAATACACGGCTCAGCTCCTTCGTGAACGGTAATCGTTTGTTTCGAATCTTACCCCAAGAGACTTTTGCACATAAAACCTTACATAAAAGACGCAAAGAAAAGGAGTCTTGTCACGAACTATCAATATGTGTCTTCTCTGAACATTTAACTTCATTTTAAGTAATACGCGAATGTCATTATACCAAACATTGATGAGATAGATAACGCACACATAAAAGGCTTGTGGAACATTTTGGGTCTTTTTTCTTTTTAAATAAAATCTATTGCTACGTTTTTGAAACATTTATTTTGAATACATAAATGAGATCTTAAGGAAATGACGAAAACAACAAAAATAACCAACAACACCAAATCCTTGCTGTAGAGGTAAAAACTACATTTTTTAAATATTTTATTTTAAGAGTTTAACTTTATTTATTTTACAACGAAGAACAGTGGTTATTATTTCATATTATCACCTCGAGGATATCACTGTCAACGTTTATCTGTTTTCGCAGTTTGAAAGTATCCAATAGAAATCAAAGATTCATTTAAACGCCAAGTGTCAAATGTTTGTGATGGTGGCTATACTTTATAAAGAATAATTCTGAAATCGACTGGTTGACAGTAACATTAGCAACCGTTTCATTGTCAATTAGATTTAAGAATTAATTCATAAAGTATTTAAATTCAAATTAACGCATTCTTATCATTCTAATTTACAGTTTTAAGTATATGTTAAGTTAAATCTCTCAAGAAAGTCATATTCTTTATTATGTCGTAAAGTTTTATTAATAAGAAGCCATTGTTAGTCAAGTTGATAAGGATAGTAAATTTGAGATAATGTAAAAGAAAAACACAAATATACATGTAACAATGTTATTTCAAATAATTAATATGTATTAGTATTGCCATGCTGTTAGATAACACTATTTTCTCATTTTGTGTTTTATTAATAGTAAAATTGAAAAATATATTTAGAAATTATTCTTATTTTGACATAATATGACATCAAGAGTTTTTGTCTTCTTAAACTAAGCTTAAACCAAACATCTGTGTTATTGGAATAATTTGTACGTGTAATAGAATATCCAGCTTCATATTTGAGCAAGTTTTCGAGATAAGAGGAAGTATTTAAATGAATTCCGTTACATACATCATGGGGACTGATTGATGTTGCTGTAACAAATGTTTGGTTATGTAATTAAACAAAGCTTATACATATCGATCATCCAAGACCATGTCGTGTGTTGATGTGAAGCAAATGGCGTTTCTATTTCAATATTTTGCTTCAAATTTTTCGAAATGTTTTCTTGATGTTTCCTTTTTAGTTTTATACTTTATACTTTATACGTTGAACAGCGTCTTGGTTTTTCGTATCTATAACTCTGGTATCAGTGCATAGCTTTTCGTTGTTGAATATAACTACATTTATTGAACCTATTATTTTAATTTTCTAAACTGATATATTTTGAGATATTTTATAACAGATCTAGACAACTGTCTGAAGCATATAAGTTTGATTTGTAATGATACGGAAACTCAATGTCGACCACTTAATTAAATCGTACGGGCAAAGTTGGATAATTGAGACTATTTTGTCAGTTTTTCCTGATGGGCACTTTGAGCATTCCGTTGAGATCGGTGATGTTCGCATCGTGTATGTCTGTCCTGCTCTGGTTATGAAGAGAGGCAATGCACTAGATGAACATGATATACAAAACAGCACCATTTGTCCTGATCAGTATGTCGTGTGGCGTCGACATAATTACTATCGAGTTGCTTCAGACCCGTCAATTATAATGAATATTTTGGAATATAACATACACATTTGAAGTATGACTTCGAGATCGTCGGACGTTGCCAAGACGTTTATAATGCAGCAGAATGATATCGATATACATAGTCGATGCTTTCGTCGCCGGAAGTACATTGTACCAAGTGAAGGCGCTTGTCTCTATGTCGTAAACAAGCAGGACATAATTTTGACACATGTGTTCACAGCGTTTGTCATTCCCTTTGATAATCATTAAAGAGAAATAGATATTGAAACTCTATCCATCCTACTGGTTACGGGAAAACACCTATAAAATTGGTTGAACATGATAGATACATTGGCACCGATGCTTTGTGATCGAAGTCTTAATAACTATCGTGTTGCTTCGGATCTATCGGTTATAATGAAGGTTTCCGAATACGAGATTACGTTCCACGAATTTTTCGAGATAGTCTAGATTGACCCAGATCTAGCTTATGTAATTGTTTCCAAGTCAGCTATCCCTGTACATGATATCTGACCTTTTGACTCGTTAAAGGTCTCAAATTGACGATCGGTAAGAGAAGTCTGCAATGCAGGGTCATACTCCTTCAATATCTATTCGCGTTGCTTCTGTACCCGATCCTTTTGTCGCTTCTATACCTGTTCAATAATTCCGGTTTTTATCCATATTTGTTGTATATGATGACAATAGGTTCAACTTATTTTATATACTGAAAGAAAGAGAGCTTAATATGTACCTCACTTATAATAAGTTAGCTGGTATTGATTTTGTTAAGGTGTTCTAGCATATGTGAGTAACTTTCTTAGTGGTCCTTTCTTGACACTGACAACACGTTTATATCATTGTTGTTTTGCTCCCGAAATAACATGAATCTGCATATTATAGTTACAATTTGAGAAGTATACACGTTGATTTGCGAAAATAAGTATTACTTCGTAAATAATGTTCATTAATGTAAGAAATGACCATGGCGATAGTCGGTACATTTCTAATAGTACTGTAGTGTTCAGTTAATTAACAAAGCCAGTAGATCTACTCACTTAATCAAGAGAACGGACATTTGTTCATCACATAAGTAAATATATCATCAAAACAAAGACCAAATTTACATTACATGTACGGTAATAAACAAACGGTCATTCCATTAATCAACTTAAGTATATCAACTGCGTTCTCGGTCCAATATTGACGCTTGTGTTGATGATTTTCTTGTTTATAAAGTCAATTTAACGAGTCCTCGTAAGGATTTGAGTGTCTTCAGATTCACTTTTGATCGTAGTTGTCTTGTCATTTGACAAATCATATCAGGACTGTCGTCTGCGACAGAGTGTAATCACTGATGATTGTATGTGGTTGAGAAATCGTGTAAAACTCAATAAAAGATCATAAATCTTCTTGGTAATAGTGAACACGAGAGAATGTTGGTGTCGCCCGCTGACGTAAGGTCGGCAGTAAGATGACTATCGAGCTCCTTAACGAACGTAAATGTTAAGTCTGAACATATGGGTCTGGTCAAGACAATTTATACAATGACAGAGCAGTGCATCTGCAGAGCCGAGTGTGTCACATCAGTGTAACACATATACGTCATGATCCTAGAAATATACTGCAGGGACTGATCGAATAGAGAGAGAGAGAGAGAGAGAGAGAGAGAGAGAGAGGGTGGGAGAGTATTATTGTGTCTATAGGTATTGAGTCTACAGTCGTTCAGTTTGAGTTCGTTATTTGTTTTTGTATATTATGTAATTTTACCTGAGTATTGTTAATTAGTTTTGTAATAAAACCTGTGGTTTAGAGTTTTTAGTTCAGTTCGTTTAAGAATCATGCTGATTTTTTTTATGATTTTACCTGCTCGCATTTTGCTTTGATTAAATGAAATAGTATATCTTAATGTTCGAGGCAAAGTCGCCCAAGCGGTAGTTATAAACAAAGAAGGAAACATAATTAATATCCTTGTACTTTATGCACTATAATAATTGAATCTTCAGCAGTCCATAAACTATCATTAAAGACATAGTGATGAAACAGTTAATTAAGAAGAAAAAACCTACCTGTATATTTCTTAGTATGTTTGATTTAAAGAAGAGATCAAACGAAACAACAGAGTACTTCTATATTCTATAAACACATTCATAGCAAAGTAAACGTTGCTTTATTCAATAGCTCTATATTTGTATTTTATTTTGCAATTTACATTCTCTATTTTGTCATATAATAAGTAGTATTTATTTTGCATTTGTATTTAATATCGCTCCCTTTGTATCGAATAGTTAGTCATTTGTAATGTAAATTTTGCCTTTGCATTCAATATTGGTCCATTTGTATTCTGTATTTTGCAGCTGTTTTCATTAACGGCTTAATATTTGTATTCAATAATTGCATTATGGGTAAGGTTTTATGCAGATGTAATTGCAAATTTATACATTACTAATTACAAAATATAGAATACAATGTAAAAATATTGAATATTGAAACGTTTGATATGCAATAGACGTGGGAAATTAAAATTTCCCTATGGTCCAATATAGAATCACTTTGTTCTTGGTGCACAGACACTGTATACGTGTAGATCCTTGATCACCTTCATCAATATTACGTGCACATGCTGGGAGTTATATGTAGTTTTTTCCCACGTGTACCCATGTTTATAAAGTCAAATTATCAGTCTGTCTTATTCGGTCTCGTGATTTTCTCACTTTTCAATAATATTTCTTTTAGAATAATGTTCTTAAATGTTATATCTTTATTGTTTCAA
>JAUMGZ010000158.1:0-10563 GCA_032359645.1 Pododesmus macrochisma | reverse complement strand
AGTGTTTGTAACTTATCCTTGATCAGGTCATGTGGCAAAGTAGTGTACAATGTGGAAAAATCAAACGTGCTTATTTCTTTGACTTTATAGTTCAATAAATGAAGTTTGTCAAGTATAGCGCCGGAATTTTTGATAGACCAAAAATAATTTGACCCCGCTATTAGCGAAAACAGAGTAACAATACTTGACCACATGACCCTTAATAGTTGTTAGTGCATACGTGATGTGCTTAGAAATACTCGTAGTGGTACAATTACTAGAGTTTGCAATGAAACGGGATTTATAAGGATTTATATGCAATTTTGGGAGCCAGTACATAGCAGGAACATTGTGTTTAGCAATATTTATATGGAAAGTATTATTGTCATCAATATGCTTAGTTATCACGTCTTGACATGTCAATTTGGTGGGAACATACGCTTTTGTAGTAGTTAATTCCTTCATAAGTGTTTGGATGTTATATATATATAAACTTTCAAACAAATATGGTATTATTAGCTGCTTTATCTGCAGGTGCTAAGACATAATGTTTGTGAATTATCTCCAACTTTCGTTTAATATGATTAACCTTATAAACCTTAGGTTCATGGACCAGATGGACGTTGGATATACAATTTTTAATGCGTGTATCCAAAATGTCAAAGAACGCTAAAAACGGGCCATCAATAAAAATTGTATATAAAAAGGGCCGAAAACCTAGTCTCTGTGTAAGATAACCACGTCCGAGATTCCAGGCCTAGCTACAGAGCAACCGTCACCGGAGAGAACATTGTCCATGAGTACAGGTCTAGCTACGAATCGACTGTCACCAGAGAGAACCTCGTCCATGATTCAAAGCCTAGATACAGAGCAACCGTCACCTGAGAGAACATTGTCCATGAGTCCAGGACTGGCTACAGAGCAACTGTCACCAGAGAGAACCTCGTTCATGATTCCAGGCCTAGCTACAGAGCAACCGTCACCAGAGAGAACCACGTTCATGATTCCAGGCCTAGCTACAGAGCAACCATCACCAGGGAGAACCTCGTCCAAGATTTCAGGCCTAGCTACAGAGCAACCGTCACCAGAGAGAACCTCGTCCATGATTCCAGGCCTAGCTACAGAGCAACCATCACCAGAGAGAACCTCGTCCATGGTTCCAGGCCTAGCTACAGAGCAACCGTCACCAGAGAGAACCTCGTCCATGACTACAGGCGGGGCCGCGGTGGCGAAGTGGTTAAAGTCGCCGACTTGTAATCATAAGAGCCTTTCGACTCCTAGTTCGATCCCCGTCCGGGGCGTGCTAGTGTGAGAAAGTTTCCAGTGACTTGCCTTAGGTCGGTGGTTTACTCCGGGTACTCCGGTTTCCTCCTCCAGTAAAACTGGCACGTCTGTAAATGACCTTAGCTGTTGATCAGACAATTAGCCCTTATTACAAACAAACAAATTATATGGGTTTACGTCCGTTTAAGTCATGTATATATAGGTCATATTGAGGCAGTGTCTGTTTGTGACAGTGTGCACTCATGGTAGTGCTGTCTAACTAATATATAACGCCACAGACACATTGACATTATACATGTACTGCAATCAGTCTCGTTATCTGGACACTCATGAGCAAATCAGTCTTTCTCCTACCTAAAAATGCAGAGTCAATTACTGCTCAGCAGGGAGCAAGAGTTCGAAGATTACCTAATTTCAGCGTCTTGGGTTTGAATGCATCTGGGAATGGCTTCTACTCGAACACTAAATGGACAGTGGTCTACCACTGAGCTGTCTGAGGCCAGTTTCTACTCTCTGAACCATTTCATTTAGTCAGAAGCTGATATATATTTGCTCTCAATTAACTGTCATTTGCTATTTATACAAAAAACTACAGATTCTGCATACTATGTGTCTCTTACATTATATAATATAAATATTTATCATTTACTTTGTTCTGACGTATTATCCAGAATTCCTTCCATATATAATATGGCTAAAATTTCGTGACCCATATATCAGACTAACAGGTGGAAAACACATGCATATTACATATCAGACCGGCAGTCTGAAAATGCATATCACCGTTTGTTAAGCTCCTTGTAACTATACACTTATCTCTCATGCACACTGGCCATGGTCAAACCCAAAACAGGAAGTAATGAACTCCTCTAGATTTCCCTATACATCAGAAATGTGTATGGTAATCGCAAGAAACCTCGGTACATTAATCAAATTTTAAGTAACCATACGCAGTTACCATTCTTAAGTACAGGAAGGTCCCAAGGAGTTCAGTACATCCGGTTTTTAATTTGACCACTGTATTATGGCAAAGAACACGTCTAGTTTGTTTGTTTTATTGGGGTTTATCCCCCCTTTAACTCTTTTTAATTCATATCGAGACGATGTCTGCTTGCGACAGTGCATACTTATAGTGACCTAATAGTGCTGTCTCACTGATATATCATGCGGCAGACACATTGACATGAAGAACACTTCTAGAGTTATTGAACTCGGCAGATATTGTTGTTTTTGTTGCTAACTGACATTGCTTGTTTCCGTTTCATACGATTCCTGTAATGCAGAAAATTCATTTTCATTGATTTATATTCATTGACAAGCTATAGTTTGTTTTGTTAAATATGTGGTATTTAACTATGTCCTATGCATTTTATGTAGATAAATTTATAATAAATAGATAATACATGTAGGTAAATCAGAATGTATATACTTTTAAACTTAAACATGTGTATATAAGCCAACCTAATATTTTGCCTACTTAATTCATCTGTTACATGTACATGTACTACGTCCTTAACTTGTTAATCCTCAAGCTCAATGTTAATGTTATGTGTAGGGTTTGTATAACTCTATAGCTCTGGTCGAGGGCGTAGTGTGA
Organism: Pododesmus macrochisma; assembly: GCA_032359645.1. Taxonomy (NCBI): domain Eukaryota; kingdom Metazoa; phylum Mollusca; class Bivalvia; order Pectinida; family Anomiidae; genus Pododesmus; species Pododesmus macrochisma. Next base: position 7,703 of record JAUMGZ010000158.1, on the reverse strand, counting down.
GTACATGTGTACTAATGCATTACTCACCTACCGGTTGTATACATAGAAATGTACATAGAAATATATACACATGAATATATAAACATGTATGTGTGTGTATTGATTTTATAAATATTTACACTAAGACTCTTAGTTCTTTTACCGATGGCTTAAATGTTATCAACCTTGAAATTTTGAAATTATGAAACGATTGTGCTTATATAAAATATTTTATACATGTAATATTAGGGCATTTTTGTTAATCTGGCTTTGGAATTTTAATTGAATTTCTTCATGCATGTGTATACTGTATTTTATAGTAGTTAACAATCTTATTCCAAATTGTAAAACTTACGTAAGCACACAATTAACTAATACACAGTAATTGGCATGTTCAGTTAAACAAAGTTGAATACATGGTATATACAATATTTATCTAAAACATAAGTATACAATTTAACAAATACATAAAAGTTAACATAGATTCCTTTTAACAATTTTTAGCCAATATTTCTACCAGCACGTTAAGTATACGAAATCAATGTAAATCTAAAATTTATATAGCACAAAGAGGGTCATCACCCTGATTCATGTTCTGATAGGTTGACTGCAGGTATGTGCAAAGAGACAAAACATGCATGTCGGTTGAACAAATTTAAACAAACAAATTAACTTGTGCATGCAGTGGGCCACATGCAATATACAGTGCAACCTGCTCTAGCGACCAGTCACCTCTATAAAGAGACCACCTGTACATAAAGACCACTAAAATCAGGTCCCTTTAAGTCTAGTTACATTTATTTTTACCTGTACATGTATAATAAGACAACCTCCATATAAAGACCACTTTTTCTGGTCTCTTGGGAGGTCTTTATAGACAGGTTAATTGGACTGTATACATACAGCTCTTATTAATTGCAACACAACATTCATATTTCAATGGGAAAAGATTCAATAATAAACAATGGCAATCCGAGGTGAGTTTGCTCCCCTCGCTATTGTATAGAGAATGGCACAATCCAGCCGATCCAAACAAACAGTCACCCGCCTTGGACAACTTGATTGTGGCATATTCTAGCGAAATGAAGGGGCAAAACTCACCTCAAATGGCAATTTATCATTGTTAAGAGTATCCATGCAGTATTTCATTCATCTGTAATCTACTGGTATATACCATAATCACTCAGACAGTCTTATATGAGATTTTGTCTAATTTTCTGTCTTCTAATATTTTTTCAGGACGCATTTCAAGCTTTCCATAATGATCTCGACTCCGTTAAAAAGTACATGAAAGCTATCCACATCGGAAATGTTGGGAAGAAACCAGACCAAGAAGTAGAATTAGAAGAAGACTTTAGGAATCTTAGAAAAACGGCAGAAAAAATGGTAACGTATTCCATAACATTCTGAAAGTTATGAAATGAAGCAAATAACATTTGCTGAACTTTTTCAAAATGATAATTTGCAACATAGATCTTGTATATAAGACTTATAAGTATTAATCTTAGGTTAGTTCTCTCCTGTTGTTTGCTGCTAAGCTTCATAGCCATCTGAGTTCTGCCCTGGTGGAGAGAGTGAAATAAGGAAGGGAGAGAACCAGTCTAGTTTAAATTTCTTTTGATAAACATACAGAAAACCTCAGTACTTCAGCTGTTTCATGTATAAATATAAAAGTCAAGTTGACATTATTACATTTAAAGTAAAGCTTCATTCTAGTAGATATGAAATGTCATCTTCATTGCAGTATATATCTTCATTCTAGTAAATATGAAATGTCATCTTCATTGCAGAATATAGCTTCGGTGTAATAAATATGAAATCCCATTTTCATTGCAGAATATAGCTTCGGTCTAATTTATATGAAACCCCATTTTCATTGCAGAATATAGCTTCAGTCTAATTTATATGAAATGCCATTTTCGTTACAGAATCTGTTTCAGCCGAGCTTCACGTTTTATGCTGTAGTGCTCGGCCATGTACTGTTAATGGACGTGTTATCGTACCTGGTGCTATATTTCTATGGTGACGGATGGATTCCAGTGTTACTGTCACTTATATTAGCTTCCACTGTACAGGTAAGATGGGTACAATTTTCCAAGAAATGAATATGACATTTTTATATTTAATTTGTCACTGCATATAAACTAAAGAGTTATCAGTTAGATTAACGCATAAGTTGGAACAGCCAGTTGATGGAAGTCCCAAGGGTAATACTTTAACAATTATGACCTTGTAATAAGCAAATGAAGGTCATTGAGTGTTTGTAGGTTTATTGAATTGGTTTCGAGGTCAGGGAGTCAAGGTCAAGTACAACAACTTTAAGGTCAAGTAAAACAGCATCAAGGTCAATTAAAAAAATATCATGGTTAAGTTAAATTGTGTCAAGGTCAATAAAAATAATATCAAGGTCAACTAAAACAACATCAGGGTCAGGTAAAACAACTTTAAGGTCAAGTAAAACAACATCAAGGTCAATAAGAATAATATAAAGATCAAGTAAAACAATATCAGGGTCAAGTAAAACAATAACGAGGTCAAGTTAAGCAACATCAAGGTCAGGTTAAACATTGTCAAGGTCAATTAGAATAATATCAAGGTTAAGTTAAACAACATCAAGGTCAAGTAACATGATTGAAGTATGTTATGTCTATTGATTGTGGAACATTATCTCATGGAACATATATGTCTTTATTGATATCTAATTGAGATGTACAAGATTGAATTCTTAACTTGAGGGACTTAAAACAGCTGATACATATTGTATTCACTGTTATGTTAAAGATCCTGGCGATATATATATATGTATCATAGTTATAATTATTATACTGCACGAACAGCTGTAATTGTGGCTATCGATATGTAAATTTAATACATAGTTAATAATTCATTAAATTGGTATCAATTTATGTGTTTTTTCAATACTTAAGCAGTTGATCATGACTTGAACTAGTATCAATAATTATATTTAATACACATTAGAGAATAATCATTAGACTTATAGTCACACCTGCCAACCTTATAAACCACATAAGGGGAGGTTTGTAAGTTCCACGGGGGAGAATTAATGTTTTAGTAAGAAAGGATTATTATAGCGAATATTAGAATTTTCATAAGAGAGATCTACAAGAATTGTAGTTTAAAAATAGGTAGTCTCACTATTTATTGGTATGCAATATGTCTTTAAAGTATAACAGCTCACATCATTTGATAATATCTTATAATTCACTCAACTCCAAACAAAACCTAGCTTTACAATATATTTTTCCATAAATCTGCTACATTTCATCTCCAAACTCATCAGAAATCTATGTGTATGCTAAATTGGGTACAGATACAATGAACATTTATTATTTGACATTTAATCAAAAATGTATGTGTAAAAATTCATTTATTTATTTAATGGCCTATTTTAATATCTGACATTCTTGTGAAATAAAAAGTGTAATCTTTATTGTTTTGGAGTGGAGTGTAACAGTTACTGTTATTTGTAGTATAGCTGATAATTATGAATCGTGAACATCACTATTTTAAACACGGCTGATAAAGATTCTTTATTGTTTAAAAAGAAGAAAAAAAAGATTCTTTGAATACTCATGTTGTTGTTATTGAAGATACAGCTTTCGTGGTTACAGCACGACTTTGGTCATTTGTCTGTGTGCAAACAGTCCGCCAATGATCACATATTCCACTACGTAACTATGGGTTTCATGAAGGTAACCATGGTAACACTCAATGTAAGAGTGGTCAGCACTTAGTAATGCTGTGGCTTTATTATCCGTTTTTAATCTTGAATGATTGTTTTTTTGTTTTAGATTAGTGAAGATTTTGAATGTCTAATACTTTATTACGTGATGTCATTTTGATTTATGATATTCTGGTGCTGAATTGTTTGAAGTAAACTAGCTGTTGTTTGTTTATTTTTAAATGTATTTAGTTATGATGATTCCCAAGACCAATTCAAGTTTTTTCTATGTTTAGCGTCCGCGGGCGGGTAGGTTTTCGCGTTGAACATGAAAAACAAACACAAATCTACCAGCCAGGAAAAAATGCCAAAATGGTTTTACATTTTATGTAAAATATTTTAGTTAGTGTTTAAGATGTGTCATTAACAATGCATAGTGTTTTTGTTCTAATTTAATTTGCTCTTTAAATGTTCATAAATTGCAATGTCCTTTCAAAATTTGTGTTCCTGTTTATTTTTTTTTTGTGTTTTTTTACCTGATAGCTAGGTAAGATTTTGAAAACAAGTGGGCGCTAAACAGAGAAAAACTTGGAATGGCCTTTTGTGTCTTGATTTTGTGTGTTTGTCTATTGCTAATGAAGTATTGTGAATTTGCAGGCACAGTGTGGATGGCTTCAACATGACTTTGGTCATTTGTCAGTTTTTAAACATTCCAAAATTGACCACCTTTTCCATGTTTTTACTATGGGTATTATTAAGGTAACATATTGACACATGTTTTTGCCAGCACGGCTTAAAAGATTTTCTCAATATCTATTAGGCCAAAAGGAAAATTAATATACTTGTGTTTCTGCTAACCCTACCTATCCTTAATTTTGTTTTGCCATTTTCAGACAAGCACTGTTAAAGTCAGAACCTTAGTCTCTATATAGCCTTTGTTACAACTGAGAGTAAACTAAGGATCTGCCTACCTACCTACCCTAATTTTTTTTTAAGCTGTTAGCGGAAATACAGTAATTATTTCTTCTAGCCTTATACTAAAGGTAACAGACAATGTGGCGTATTTCATGACATATCAAAACTTAAGGTTCGAGAAAATCCGTTTCTCTGACAATCAGGAATCACTTGTTTTTATATTTTGTTGATCAGCATATATTTATACAAAGGTTTGACAACTGTAAGAAAGCAATTATAATCTGATGTGAGAAAAAAACAAAACTGCTAACTGGATCAGACCACCAATACAAGTAAAAACTATTAGAGGAAAAAAGTTATTTTCTGTGAAAGGAATATTCATATAATGATTATGTGATAACTTTCATTGCTTATACTTGATATGTGATACCACAAGTTAGCATTGTCAGACTAGTGATTTTCCCAGCCTCAGGAGTATACATGTTGTGAACCTTGCATAGGCGCATTGTTTGGAATGTAAAGTCAAATTTATTAACTTTTAATTGTATGATTTAAGAATGTTCAACATTGTTAAATTATCTGAAATTTTTATACCAGTTATGCAAAGAATTGTTTAAATCAAAATTGTCTTAAATTTCTTGAGTGATATTGAAATGTTCTTATTGCAACACGTTTTGCTTTTGATGTAGTTTCGCCAAGAAATTAGAAAATACATTTATAAAAAGGAGCTTAAAATCCCCAGCAACTAACACTGTTATCATCATATGCATCAAATTTCATTTCAATAATATGTGAATCTAATGCGACAAATTCAGGATTATCTCCCTTGGCATTTTGATCAAATTTGTTGGACCTGATAAATTTGACTTTTCATTTCCTTTTTCCTTGGACAGGATCGGTGTGATTCCTGTGATGTCATAGATTACATTAGAAGAGAATACTAACCTACAGAGATCTGAGAAGAATTTTTGAATGTTTAATTAATTTATTGTTGCATGAAAAGCTGTCATATAGAGCAGCAAATCTAAAAACCTTGAAGAATTCATCTCATTTTTCATCGTAATTATTTTTGCATGCAGTTTAATCAGTTTATAAATATTTACGTTATAGAAAGAAAGAAAGAAAGATAACTCTTGTGAACTATGATATCACAGGAAGAGAGCATGCACACAGTGTCATAATGTATTAATCACCTGATTTATTATTAACCATTGTGCCGTCATTGTGTATAATTGCACATTAAAAATGGCAAAATCTTGTAGCTTAATTGCTAGCACGTGTAGTGATTGTTGTGTTGTAATGTAACATATTGCAGGCTCAATGTGGCTGGCTGCAGCATGACTTCGGCCATCTCTCTGTGTTCCCCAAATCCTGGATGAATCATAATTTTCATTTGTTTCTAATTGGCATCATAAAGGTATTGGTATAGTATATATATCCATGTTTAGTTATGTTAGTGTGACCTTATCATACAAATTTATTTTTATTACCTTTTGATTGGCAAAGTAAAGTGCCCCTGACGTGACTATTAATATTCGAGACCTTATCTTATATTGCTTCTTTTGATCGGTATAGCATATATTCATGAGGTGGCTATGAATATTCGTGACCTTAACGTATATTATATTTCGATTGGTATAGCATAAATTATATTCATAACTTGGCTATGCATATTCGTGACCTTATCGTATATTTTATCTTTAGATTGGTAAAGCATATATTCATGACTTGGCTATGAATATTCGTGACCTTATCGTATATTTTATCTTTCTATTGGTAAAGCATAAATTATATTCATGACTTGGCTATGAATATTCGTGACCTTATCGTGTATTTTATCTTTTGACTGGTATTGCATATATTCATGACTTGGCTATGAATATTCGTGACCTTATCATAAAATGCATCTTTCGATTGGTATTGCAAATATTCATGACTTGGCTATGCATATTCGTGACCTTATCATAAAATGCATCTTTTGATTGATATAGCAAATATTCATGACTTGGCTATGAATATTCATGACCTTATATTATATTTTATCTTTTGATTGATATAGCATATATTCATGACTTGGCTATGAATATTCGTGACCTTATCATATATTGCATCTTTTGATTGATATAGCAAATATTCATGACTTGCCTATGAATATTCGTGACCTTATCTTATATTTTATCTTTTGATTGGTATAGCATATATTCATGACTTGACTACGAATATTCGTGACCTTATCATATATATACTGCATCTTTCTATTGGTATAGCATAAATTATATTCATGACTTGGCTATGAATATTCGTGACCTTATCGTATATTTTATCTTTTGACTGGTATAGCATAAATCATATTCATGACTTGGGTATGCATATTCGTGACCTTATCATATATTGCATCTTTTGATTGGTATAGCATATAAATATTCATGGTGTTGCTATTAATATTGTGACCTTACAATGTATTTGGCTTTCAATGTAGAAAATTAATTGCTTAAATAAATGCATTATATAAGCCTACTGTGCTTGCCTAAACAGCTTTTGATCTTTTGTTAAAACTTGTTCTTGTATCTATATGTGTGTGCTCAATATATATATATAGTAACTTAATTATACAGATAAACATACTGTATGTTTCTTGTACATATACTTGTATATATAATGGATTTCTCAATAAGAATTATGCAAAATTACTACTTAGCTTTCTCAAATACAATTGAATGTTGATTTTTGCAATTTAAAATTATTCCATAAATTACAATTCCAATGATTTATATTTATATAACATATATAATTGACAATCAATTTTTAAACATGTCAAGATATTAGCTATTCTGATGGTAGCAGGTACTCAAAACCTTGTTGGAAATACCAGTTATATTTCATTGAGAAAACACATTATTCCGTCCCAGTATATCAACGTGCACCAGCTGAGCAGACACTGTCTTGCTATGACCTAGATATGCAAATTGAAAGAGAACATTTAGCCCAATTAAATCAAACAAACAAACCTGACTAATGTTAACTAGTAATATGAAATATACCCATTTAAATTTTATCCAATGGATATACAGTGCAACCTGCTCTAGGGATCACCTCTATAAAAAGACCATCTGTACATAAAGACCAC
>JAUMGZ010000147.1:0-10563 GCA_032359645.1 Pododesmus macrochisma | reverse complement strand
AAAGGGCCATCTAAGTTGAGATAACTTTTGCCCAATCCCTTTGTCAATATTTGTGACAATAAAATATGTTTAAACTATAAAATATTGAAGAATTCACGAAGACCCACCTCCTGATTGGTCAATTTTCCTCATTAGTATGCAGACAAAGTTGGGGTGGAAAGCGATATAGTTAAAAAAAAAAATAGCATCAATGCCATTCATCTGAATGAAAGATCCGTAGAAATCAAGCACGCGTCTACGTATATAGCCTTGACATAATTCACAATTTCTAAACACAGGTATCCGATACACCTATATCACTGAATTATTCTGACCGATAACATAACACAACACCACTGTCTAAATATCCTTCCAAAGCAATACTTACGTGAAGACGACTTTTCGATGTTTCCTTGTCTTGGTGCGTACGAAAGTTGAAGCGTTATGCCTGTCAATCAATTATAAATTTTGCTTATTTTTGAAATTTTGTAACTTTATGAAGATACATGAGCTTCAGGTTTAATTAACGAAAAGTTACTAACTTTCCATGCTTAAAAAAATACCCATTTTGAAAAAAAAATTAAAAACCAAGCAATAATAAATATTTGTTGGTGTGTATGAAACTTTAAACAAAATCAAGACACTTGAAACATTAAAATTAGTACTAACTATGTCACAGGCAAACTTCAATAGTAACGTTAAATCTATCGTTGTCGTTTAAGTGTATTATTATGAATTATTAATGCATTGTGCATGTAACATGAAATGTGTCGAGAATTAGTATGCGACATCAGCAGGGACCGTGTGGAAGTTATAAATTAAGAATGTAATTGATGCTGCCTTGCCGTAGGTCGTTCATGATATCACAATTTCACGGTAGGTCGAATGGAACGTTAGTATATCTATTAAAAAATAGTCGTTTATTAAGAACAATAAAAGCATAATAAATATGACGCACGAAATATATTTTCAACACGAAATGAGATCGCGGCTGAAAGTGTGATAGTTGACAAGAATAGTTACGTGTAATTACTGATACATGTAATGCGAGGTCATAAAAGTGTTACGCCACCATTGCCTTTGGTATGTTGTCACCATATATTTACTACATGGCGGACCAGCGCGGTGGATCAGTGGCGTTCGTTTCGTGCTGGTAGACTGGTGCTAAAGTCTCAGGTCGTTGGATCGAACCCCGGTCGCGTCCAAACCTAAGACGTTAAAATTAGGCAAACTCTCGCTCCCTGCTAAGCGCCAAGCATTACTGGGTAGGAGGAGGACTAGTTGGCTCGGTGTCAGGATAATGTGACCGCCAAAAGTGCGCCCTGTCACAAACAGGCATCGTCTCGATATGACCTATAGATGATTAAAGCAATGAACAAAAAACATGCTACATGACGGCTGATCGTGAATTGACAAGAAATAGTTGAGTGAATGACACCGCGGCTAGTGCGTCATTCAGTGGCGTACATTCTTGTACGCAAACCACAACTGCGTAAGCACGACTGTTTCTTAGAGAGAGAGAGGGGGGGGGGGGGTGTTAGAAACACACGCGTGCTGTCAAAAAGAGCAGGGAAAATGCTACTAAGTTAAAAATATAAATTCCTTGAGATTCATGTTTCAATCGGCTAGCAAATTAAATTGATATAAATTGTTATGTTAGGACAAAATTTCATGAACTATAGTCAAGTTCTGTTATTTTTTTCAAGCGGATAGGACAGTCTATAATATGGCGATGACGGTTGTTGTAAATGTTATTTAATTAGAATTTTAATCGCGAATATGTTTATTGTTTTTGTTTTACAAGGCTGGACACGACAACAATTCAGCAAACAAGCAAACCGGAAAATCAAATATTACTTTATAAATTGCTAAAACTCGTTTTCGGCTTTCAGATTTATAATGTATTTTTCAATTTGTTTAGAGGAAACAAAACTTAGAACTTTTCTTTTGTGACAAAGTAAAAAAATCGCGATACAAATATCACATCAACTTTGTTTACATTATAGATATATAGGGTGCTAGATGATCAGTAACCGTAATCATGATTAATTGTTCACTTTAATTTCATTTCTAGTTTTTCCTCTAACATTAATGCCAACAGTCGATTCTTTTAAATTGTTTTTCCTCGTTTTCTCTGTCCTTGTTTTTAGTTTTAGTTTTCTTGTTTTTGTTTTGTTTCTTCTTCTTCTTCTTCTTCTTCTTTGCTTAAATATATTCATATTGTTTGTTTTTGGTTTTGTTCAAAATGGCTATATGGCGAACTAACCTATCCCATGACATTCATAATTATGAATTCTTTCACTGTTCACCTTTCTATATTTTACCCTGTGTATGCATTCCTTTCATCTTAATCTTAAAAACAATTGGCAAAAGCAGTTGTCTGAACTAGTTTAAGGGTCACGTACATGTATAAAATCTCTAGACAAACTAGTGTAATGTGAAGTAGCTTAATATGTCACAATTCAACACCGGCGTCAAGACTAAGGTATGTACTATATTGTAAAGAAAAACCGGAAGGTACTACTTTGAAGACTTCCGGAATGTATTTGACCTTGTCAACAAATATGTCCCTATAAAGTGAAATGTATGCACTATTTAAGATGTAGTGAAGATCGACACATTCACAAAAATAAATTTTGGCAACAGTCACACAAAACAGAATACAATATAATAATACTTGTGTATACACTTTAAATTTGTGAATATAATTTGAAACGCGATTAAAACTATAAAGTATAAATAAATCAGAAAGGTTTGAATTCTTATAAATCAATCAATAGAAATTGCTTTTTTCAAAGCTAATAGATATCCTCAAGCGTGTTCGTCGTACGAGAACTTGTTCACTGCAGGACTGCCCTCATCAAAACATTTTGGGCAGGGACTTGTTTTAACTTTCTCAAACCATAAAATAAGTATGTTCCTCCTGCTTTAAATAAAGACGCTGTATAACAGACAATGACTGGATAGATTTATCTTACTTAGTTCAATATGAGTGGATAAGATAGAATTAAGATGGTTGAAAGGATAGAAAGGAGAGTATCATCGATTTATAGTGTTGTTTGTTTGTTTCTTTTATTAGGGTTTAGCGTCCTTTTAACTGATGTACGGGTCATATCGAGACGGTGTCTGCTTGTGACACTGATGGCGACTTTAAAGTGCTGCCTCACTAAAATATCACGCCGCAGACACATTTACACGATACTTCGCTCGATCACATCATACTGACACCGAGCTAACCAGTCTTCCTCCTACCCAGTAATGCTGAACACTAAGCAGGGAACGATAAGATTACCTAACTTTAACGTCTTAGGTTTGACGCGGCCCCGAACCGGAATCGAACCAGTGCCTACCGGCTCACGAGGCGAATGCTCTACCTCTGAAGATGTTGTTGCATAAGATTTTCTAGTCCACATGAGAATACAATGACACATTACTTAACTTGTTAAACATGCATAGATGAACAAGCAAATGTACCAATGATTATAGTTTAATTGTTATGCACAATTGTTTTGTAACAGTTGATTCTTTTTGGTGATGTTGATAAAAGAAACTATTTATTGTTCACATTATATAACTACGCAGATGCTTTAAAATGACGTCATTGAACGGAGTTAAAAGAATATACAGACAGTGCCTTTGAATGGTAATCATTATGTTTAACTGTATAGTTATGTTAAACCTTGGAGGTTGGAAGATACTTTTTAACTGATAGAAACAAATACTTTTTTTTCACTTATTTAATATACTGATTCTTAAGAAAACTCATGAAAATCAAGAAAAATTATATGAAACCATGAAATTTTGTGAAAAAAATAATTCCTTGCTTTGTTAAACGGAATCTTGAATTAGTCAGTTTTGAAAACTCATTAACTAATCAGGCTAATATGCCATGTAAAAGAAAATGCATACGAATTCTCGATAAATCTAAACCAATTCCATTAACAGATTCAACAGCAACATTTCGTTTATATAAACATATTGTTGATTTTTTTTTATTTGATAAACATACATTGTATCGCTCTGACCTTTAAAAGATATTTGACAAAGCAACGATTATCAAAAAGTGATTGAGAGATAGGTCGTTATACGAAGAAATGATAACGTTCAAAAATAATTGCTGTTAATAGAATAAAGATGAATATCCCTTTATATTAGAAAATTGCCCTTTTAAATGAAGACTGGACAGCTTCATATTAAACCACACCTATTGAAATTAACACTTTATCTTTAAATCGTTTTACCTGTTACACATGTGTTAGATAGAAACTATATAAATATCAAGCTAAATTTTAAGAAACATTTCTTAATACCTGACTCAGTATTTATATTTTATAATTTTTGTTCATGATTGCATTTGCACGCCTGAATGTTTGTTTGTTCTATTTGGGTTTAACTTCTCTTTCAACTCGTGTCTATGTCATATTGAGACGATGTCTGACTGCTGTTGACAGTGCGCACTTACGGCGACTTTATAGTGCTGCCTTACTGAAATATCACGTCGCATACACATTGACATGATACCTCAATCGGCCAAATTATTCTGGCATCGGTCCATGTCCTACACAGACAATTGTGCCTGATGCGAAGTTGGTGCGAAATGATTTTTCATACTAAATTCGTACCAAGTAAATGCAAAAATAGTACGATTTTCGTACTAATTTCGCTTCACACCAACTCTGCAATAAAAAATGATGCGAAACTAACTTCGCATCAAAATGATATCAAAATGTTGCACCATAACGTATTGCCAAGTTCATGTGATTTTGGTACGAGCTTCGCTATAAATTGTCCGACATCATATTTTGAATACATAACGCGAATATGATACGAAATTACTGCGAAGGGATGTTTGATGCGGATTTTGCAAATAAACTCACTCACACCAACTTTTTGCACCAACTTCGCATCAGGCACACTTGGCTGTGTACCCAGATTGCTAGCAGGGAGCGAGATATTACATAAATATAACGTTCTATGTGTGGCATGACCAAGGATCGAACCCACGCCTACAGCACTATCCCATTCATCTCCGCTAGCCAACGAATGCGAACCACTTCCTTTCAGTTCGCTTATCTTATAAGTTAAACGTAGCGTAGCGAAACTTGGCTTGAACTGCGGTACCGTGGCGTATTTGCACTTTTGCGATGCTACATGATTTGCACTGATTCTCTTGTGTGTACACACATCGGAAGGCTTGTTGTATGAAGACTATGATATAAGATTGAACTAAATATTCATCAACGATATACTTAAAAGGAAGCCAATATTTACATAAATACTTTTACAGGTAACTATGTCGTAATTGCCATAGAAGTTTCTGGATATAATATAGTTTATTACAATAAATGATCAATTAAGTTTGTATGTAAATATTGACCCACAACAGTATATTTCTTTTGTTATATATATAGTAATATTGTTGTTCATTGGCATGCTGTCACTTGAATTAGATATTGATATTGGTGGGGGTTCGATTCCCGTCCGGGGCGGCCTAGTCTGAGAAAGTTGCCAGTGACTTGCCGTAGGTCGGTGGTTTACTCTGGGTACTCCGGTTTCCTCCACTAGTAAAACTAACACGTCCATAAATGACTTTAGCTGTTTATCGGACAATAAGCCCTTAATACAAACAAACAAACAAATTGATATTGGTGGATTAAACATTTAATGTATGAACTATACACTCAGTATGGTATACGATGGCCTTATCAAACCAGCGTTTGCTTTTCTATTACACTTTAATTCCTTTTTCACAATTCTTGCACATAAAAAGATTAACCATAACAAGATAAAGCTATTTTATTACAAGCATGTGAGTTGTTAATGGACGATCGACACCAGTGTACAATAAAACGCACTACGTTACCTCAGATCAATACGCCACTGGCGGAAGCACATTCCGTTTATTATATGTTATTAGCCAACCCGCCGTGACGTTCCCGGAATCTATTTTATTAAGATTCCGCGTTTTCATATGTAATAAAGGAAGATTTCACGTTGTGCTTTTCTAAGATTAGAAATTGAAAAACCGTGTCTTAGTTGTTTTCTGGTGTAAGATTTAAGAGTCCATGATAAGTGTTTGTGTACGAAATCCATAGTTCATATAAAGAAAATCGGAAAACGGTCAACAGTGCGTGGTGGTGCGTTGTATGTTCCTAGGCATAAATGGCGGCGTCATGCATGCTTACTTTTCATTGGCGTTATACTGTGAGTTTTAGAAAGAAAATTATTCAATAAAAAACTTACCGGGCTTTAAATGTATCAACAGGACACTCCTTGACGCATTTCTTAAAGATTTATACAAGACTTTGGTTTTAATATTAAGACCACTATTCTCGGAATAAATGCCCAAGTATGATACAGAGAATAGATATAGTGTTATACAAGCACGTACCCTTCACAATGTGAAGAGGGCGTCTATGCGGCCATTGTTCTCCGTACCGAAATCGCATTCATTTCGATACAAATATACAAAAAAAAACGAAAACATTAACATGTATGACAGTACGCCCAATTTGATCCAACACGTCCTCCGAAATAAGATATAGTCTATTTTTTGACAGATTTGTAGTTTTGGTAAAAGGATATTTGAGAAGTCATAAAATATAAAATACAAACATCTTACATGTATGTTACATCTAGCCGCACTTGAAAGTGCTTCTAAAATGATTTTTATAATAACAATATTAAAGATTTTTGAGTCCAGGTGATGTTTGAATCAAGCTTACAGCGTCGCTTGCCTTTTTATGACAACTGTTACAAATATCACGGCATCATCGCGCAATTTCTTAATTTACCTACTGAATTTATTTCTTGCATACTGTTATACATTGTAAGGAAGGCCCGAGGACGAGCTTGTCAGGAGTAATTTGTAACTAATTTTGCACGTGATGGTATAGCATGCTACGACTTAAGTTCTTTATAATATTAACTAAGTAAAAGCATTTTCAAAATTCTACGAAGCGGGAGTTTTGGCGAACACGTCTGATTCAATCAAATTCTTCTTAGCTGAAAATTTGTCTTTGGAAGCAGAAATTAAAGATACACATGTAACACATAAATACAATTGATTTATATTATTTTTGCGAGAGATTTCATGAAGAGTTATATGTCATTGTTAACCTAATTATGTACCTCCGTTCATCATTTTTGTTGATAACATCTAACGATGAACTTTCGTCCATAATACCATTTCTTGTTTATTTTATCTAATCATGTACCACGGAACATATAAATATAAACTTTCTTTTGACAAAATTGATGAAAAATGTAGCCACATTAATACAAGTTGTTGACTTGACATAACATTTATAAACTATATAGACAAGTTATTAATTCATCACAACGTCACTGGCAACTCAATGCCGCCATAGTCTTACATCACTGCTACATGTATAGCGTCATCACACTATTACCTTCCATGTTACAACGGATAGAAAATTCATTTCCATGGGATAATTTGAATCGATTGAATTTTAAGCACGTCGCCTTGTAATCACCGCGCCTCTGTAGATCAAATTATCATAAAACTTTATATGTACGTACTGTATTTATATAACATACATATGATGACAGATTCTGGCCAATTTCGCGCAAAATTACCCTTACAATATGATACAGAATGTAATACGTATCGCAACATACACTGAGGAAGTCTTGTGGTTAACACATAAATCTACGTATTTTGGCGGGTATAACTCCAAGAAAAAGATAACTGAATGCTTTAAGTGTACAGAAACGTTATAAAGTAAAAGAAAAACTAACAACAACAAAAAACACATTTAGGACATTTTATCGTACTTCGGGAAACATAACACGTGGAAATCATGTGTGTAATTAGTTCATCAAGAAACCATATCTCTCTCTCTCACTCTCTCTCAAATTAAATAACTTTGCGTGTAGCAGTAAAGCAAATGTGCCTAGTTCAACTTGACGAATCGTTTCAGTCATTATATCAAACCAGGAACTTTCAAGATCAAACGAAGTTCGAACACAGCGTCATTAAGTTTAAAAGTTCGATGCCATTTAGTCCACCTAAACAATTTAAACATAAGCTTTTACTCCCCGTGGTAGTCTAAGTTTGGTAGGAAGGGTAAATAGCGTAGGCATACTGTTCAGTCAAAAATACAAAGAGCGGTCACCATGACAACAATAGGCGATGCAAAAGCGGAATGAACAACATTGTCTAATAACTTCTCGTTTACATCTCGCGTTTTGATGACAGCATACCAATACGTCAACAAGCATTGTTTTCTCATTTGGGGCTATGTGTAGGGACATTTTCTTAGTATTATAAGATGTATTTCAAAATATTTTAAACCATAAATGATTTGTTCATGCGGCATTGCCCCAATCATTCAAAGTGTCATTTCCTGGAAGATCTGACTGAGGGGAAATTTCTCATGCTATGTTTCAGACAATTATCGTTTAACATCAAAAAGTTAAATTTCAGATACGCAGTCATATTGCAACGCAGTATAAATATCTGACAATAATTCGGTCAAGGCGACATGGTTTATACGTTCCTTTCTAAGGTTTTAATTGTTTATTCTTTGAATTTGAAATACACGGTTGACTAGACATATAAACAAATGTGTTCTGTCACTTTCGGTCACTTTAAACCAGAACACTTTACCGCTCACTATATTGTTAAAATTCAAGTATGCGTCGATTCCGAAATTAAATAACGTTTTAAATCAATCCCTCAACAAACACGCTGATTAATTTGCTTTACTTATTATTCTAAAATTGATAGGTTCAATAAACATGTAAAACATTTCAAATATACAGCTTTTTCCAAAGTATCTATATGACATACACGGTAAGAAAAACACTAACGGATCAAAAAAAATGTTCTATGGAGAAAAAAAGTGATTAAAAAACCTATTCCCGCTCAGGGTCCCCAGCAGGTTGATCATTGTTGCAGAGGCTGCGCTCAAGGCACAGAGAGAGAGAGAGAGAGAGAGAGAGAGACAAGACGTGTGAGCTAAGGTGGTGTATCTTTGTAATGCTATGTAACGGTAGCGTTAACACTGGCCTGACGTGTCAGATAACACAACAGTAGCGACAACACAGGCTACCTGTACTGTCATAGCTCGAGTATCAACTTAAAAGTTGCTGTCCGTTTCTTAATCAACAAAACTGGACAATGGAGTTGCACCGGACTTTACCTATTGGATATGTGTTTTAAGTGTGTCAAACGCTCAACTCGGAGTGTTTATCCGTGACCCGAGCGATTGAGTTTCGTGTTATATATCAACACGTGGGAATTTATACCCGGAACTAGAATGTATTGTGTTGATTAAAGTTGCTTTAAAATCACTTATATAGACAGCACATAGTAGGGCTGTTTTCTCGAGAATTTATCACAACTATTTAAGGAAGAAAAATGATGTTCTTCATCGCTGGACTTGCTACACGCTCAGGCCGACTACGACACGGTGTGGATATGTTAATAGCTGAATAAACGTTTTGAGTGAAATATTGATCCAACCCTTGCTAAATTAGCGGGATTACTTATTAATTAAACGCGTAAGTCGCCATCCATGTTGTATGTTATCAAAGTGAATACTGAGAGTCAAGAATTGGAGAAGTATGTTTATTAACAGTAAAAGTTCGTGTTGTGTAAAAGGAGTGTATATTCAATTTACAGGTATGTTCTCGTTTATATCTTGATTGTATATTAAGTTTACAGGTGTGTTACGTACTTACATTCTTGGTTTCGACTACCAATAGATAAAACAAAAGCTACTTAATTAATCGTATAGATGATGCTGAACCGCAACAGTCTCTGACTTACTACATGTAAACGCTGGTTAAATAGCTATATACATGTACATGACCCGCGGTAGTGATATAGTGTATCAATCAACGATTTTCGTCAGAACCTATAACGTGGTATACTAAGAGTCAGAAAAGTATGACACAATAAAAGTTGAGTTTGTTTGATACGTAATACAGCTATAAAACAGGCTCATTTTTTTTTTAAATAAACACAAATACAATCTATTATGTAATAACCACATGGTACGCTGAAGACGTGAAACTACAAGTTTTGGCGACAATCTATAAATTTGATGCGCATTTTGACTAAACCAGTAAAGGCGCACATTTATTTAGCCGTAAAGGACGGGTGTGGAAGATTTGATTCTAGTTCAGTTTAGATAAAGAGGTTGTGCATCACAGGATATTTTGGTTTTGTGTGGCTTTGTAACACGTTCTTGTTTAATGTCTCTCGATGCCTGGTATTGTAATATCATCGCGTGTTTATTTCTGCTCTGTTTATTCCCGTTTTCTCCGTTCAGAATTTTAAAATGTGTAACGTATAGCCCCGGGGCTGATAACCCAGTTAAATTAATACAATTATCGGCGTAATTGGGCTGTTACATTTCAACACTTATTTACGTATTGTTACTTTGCGTAAAAGGAAACAAGTCGAACTTTTCGATAAAGAGAGGGAAAACGGGATAGAGAAAGAGAAGGTGTGGTGAAGATATAAGGAGAGAGAGAGGGGATAGAGAAAGAGAAGGTGTGGTGAAGATATAAGGAGAGAGAGAGGGGATAGAGAAAGAGAAGGTGTGGTGAAGA
>JAUMGZ010000135.1:0-20740 GCA_032359645.1 Pododesmus macrochisma | reverse complement strand
TATAAAGGCCATCACGTGTACATTACAACCGACATACAACTATCAAGGCCATCACGTGTACATTACAACCGACATACAACTATAAAGTATGCGCATACCTATACATCACCCACGACCTATTTACCTTTCAAATTTAAAATTCTAATCTTTCATCGTGGGATGTCTCCTTTTTCAATTTTCTATCTTGTTTAAAAAGTAATTACAGTAGGCCATTGTAAATAATACGGTTACTATCCGTCATATAGGTAGCATCAGTATAAAAGCGTGCACGTTGTTGATTAAGACAGACATTCTTGGAGCAACACACACTTCTAAACATGTATGTGCATCATTCGATTATTTCTCAGAAAACAAGAGGGCCTTTAGGTATTGATCCGCTTACGTAAAAATATTAGGCTTCTGGTCAACTGTCCACGATGCATGCCCATTAAACCCATATCTCATCTTTGAACTTGCTCTGTTTCCAATTTAATTGAATATTGTCCAGTAGTTCAAGCTTAAAGCATTTAAAAGCTCTAGGCCTACTAGTTTAGAGTATTTCGTAACTTTTTTCAAATGTTCATCGTTTTGTGTCCCCTTATGACACCCCTGGGGACCAGGTTACCTCGTGTGGAGAAATCGGTGTACCCTTCCGCCCAAGGATGCTTCCTACTAAGTTAAAAACCCGCCCAAGGATGCTTCCTACTAAGTTTAACTTCCGCCCAAGGATGCTTCCTATTAAGTTCAACTTCCGCTCAAGGATGCTTCCTACTAAGTTTAATTTCCGCCCAAGGATGCTTCCTACTAAATTTAACTTCCGCCCAAGGATGCTTTCTACTAAGTTTAACTTCCGCCCAAGGATGCTTCCTTCTAAGTTTAACTGCCGCCCAAGGATACGTTCTACTAAGTTTAACTTCCGCCCAAGTATGCTTCCTACTAAGTTTAACTTCCGCCTAAGGATGCTTCCTACTAAGTTTAACTGAACTTCATCCAATGGTTTTGGAGAAGATTAAAAAGTGAAAAATTAATATAAGCTTGATATAGTGGTGAACAGTGACCAAAGGTCACTTAATATAGAAACATTTAACTCTATACCTTCCAATTCATTACATGAAGATTTTTACAATGTCTTTTACAATATCCCCTTTTTGATTCTTTAATGGCGTCCACTGAAGATTGTGCCAATTTAATTTAACATATCTGAACCCCTTTACCAGAGATGTTCACTATCAAATTAATTTGAAACGGATACAGTGGTTGTGCAGAAATGAAAAATGTGAAAAGCAAGTATATTTGCTTATGTTAAACTTTAATCAAACATAAAACCGCAAGTATACCTACCAAGTGTGATTGAATTGGTCCAGTAGTTTGCGAGAAAAAAGGGTTGAAAGTCAATAACCATCATATTTGCTATGGTGTTGAACTTTGACCTCAACACGCCTAAACTGTTTTTGACCCACGAGGCATGCTATAGACAAACTTGATTCCCCATGCCCAAGAGCTACTGCAGATACAGGCATTAGTCATAGACCTTTTAGTTTATTAGAAGATTTTTGGAATTTTGTTAAGTTCTCTTTTTTTATTACCATTGTGGTGCCACCTGTTAGGCGAGCTGCATACTTTGGACAAATATGATTCCCTTTCCCTCAGGATCATCCCTATTATGTTCAGTTTAAATTGGTCTAGTATAGCTTTGGAGAAGTGAAAGATTTGAAAATGATGGACACATGACGGGTAAGTTAAGACGACTATAGCTCACGTGAATCCTTTTGTGTAACGTTAAGACACGGTCTGAAAGGGGAGACATGTCTAAGATCAGCAGAAAAAACCCTTTAAAATATCTAATAAACATAAAAACCAACAAATGTTTAGAAATTAGAACGGTAATTGGTGCATTTACCTGGCTTCATCCAGGTTTTCACTATGAATCCAAAACCTGCTTGCAGTGCCAGCGCCATCTCGTTTGCGTTTTCGTATTCCTCTAGCATGTGAAGGAGATCAATTTTATGAACGTCGTCCTTGACTAGGGTTTTGATGCTAGTCACCTTACCATTCTTAACACACGTCAGGCGACACCAGTGCTTGAGCAGACGTTCAACTACCTTCCGGTCTGGAACTGGTTCAGACAATGCCCTCCATAACCCTGAAAAGATAATTTTGACCAACTAAAAATCAAGTTCTTGTTTCAGAAGTGGAAATAGGATTTCCCTTGGTCACCAAGTAAAACATTGATCGAGATACGGCGAACATATTGATAATCAATTAAATGTAAGTGCAAAACAGCATGTTAACCATATGTGCAAGCAAACTATGACAGAAAGCTAAGTTTAATTCCTACATTGGTCAACAATAGTTGCTCAAGAACAAATGAAGATACATGAGCTGAATGAATTTAGGGTGGACTTGCAAAACACAAACCTAAATTATGAAGGCAAAGAGAATGTTGATAAAAAAAACTTCCAGTTCATAAAATTCAAACTGCCACACTCGTAATTTTGATAAACGCACAGTATGAATACTTTGCCAACCTATTATTCTAGCTTCTGTTTGGGTAAATCCAGTCCTCGTTAGAAGAGATGACATAATAAATAATAAGGGTTTTAATGACTCACAATATATCATCTTTGTATCATCTTAGGTACGAAACTGTACCAACTCATACAAATTAAGACCATGTGTTGTTATCATTGTGTTTATTAAAGGCATTAGTATTAGTATTAAATCTTTTTTGTATCCCCCTAGATAATTTTGTAAACTGTACTGTACATAGTGACTTGTTTAAACTAACAGTTAAATGTAACAGATTTTCATAACTGCGACTTTTTGAAAGACAGCGATTTGGGAAAGACAGGGGTCATTGGCCGTTTGATACATAGTTTGAAGGTGATGGCCTATGAAATTATACAATGGCCCATCATATTTTAATATTTTCTAAAAGAAGAGATACTACAATGGACCAGAACAATCTTTTGTTATGGGCACAATAACCTATTTTTCCTTTTCCAATTACTGGAAAGACCGTTGTTGCATCAATGCCATTGAACTTATTGTCCCCTTGAATATACCCCTTGTAACTTGAAGTGTAATTGCACGTACTTTGCCAATTACGCTATATGTGTTGGCGTTGCTATCTAAAAAATACTTTTTGATATAATATGTCATAATTTGACACGTATAGGTACACCACTGAGAAAATGCCTCAAAAGCACCAACCTAGCTTTATGATGATTGTTTTCGTTTTACATATTGGTAGGAAGAAGATTACTTGCTCTAAGCACTATGTAGTCCCTAATTAATACATCTCCAAGCAACAACAATAAGTATGTTCTGGATTCATAATTGAGATGTCTAGTCAAACTGATTAACAAGCAAGTTCAGCGGTCTAAAACGACACTTAAAAGCAGAGAAACTTTTAAACACTCAATAAGAGGACGAAATATGACCTAAAACAATGATATCACAGGGTTTAAACCTATCATTTCTTAACTACCAGACGGAATCTCTACAACATGACCACCGCTATTGATTAATGTAAAGCAGTTTCTGACAAACCTGGTTTATATTTGTTGTACCAATGTAACATTTCTTCCCATCTTTCTGGTTTTTCCGTGACAAGTACGTCTTCTGCTGTTTTGCCATCATTGTTTGTTACTGCAGTGTCTATTCCACACCTGAAAAGTATACAAATGTAAAGCAGGGTGAATCACATGTAAAGGAAACGATACTACAGTAATTCCATTACAACAGACACAACGTGGTGTCCTCAATGAATAGAAGTATCTAATTTGGGAACCTTTAAAAACAAAAGTTTTTAAATTATAAAAAAAAGTATGAATATGTCATAACAAACAACATTTCAACATTTTAATAATAACTCTATGAACTTTATGGCGATTAAGCATGATTGCATACTATATAGTTGAAGTGTTATGTAGGTAAAAGGACCATGTAGAAAAGGTGACCTGGTCTTGGTTTTATTTTTATCTGTGATGCATATACCATTTGACAAATTCAGATTAACTCTGTCTATGTTCGTTGGATGTATCTTAAATTTATCAAAATACACACGTTCAACATAAGATGACTACAGGGCCTTAACGTCCAACTGGTTGCAACAACACTATAATTTCATAAGGTAATTGATTAGTTGATCAAAAGAAAACTTTTAAATGTATGCTAAGCTCCCCTCTTATTTACCCCCTACTATAGTGGCGTCCCGTGATGGCTAATCGGAGGCATGATTCAGGTTGCATTTTTTGTAACCCAATCACTTTAACCAATATAAATACCCAGAAAGACAAAAATGTGAAAAGTTAACATACTTGCAATAAGACTTAGACACACTTGGTTCTCTGTGTCCGAACGCTGCGGCATTTTTGCAAGCATTAAGTTATACGCCTTCCAATTCATTAAAAGATCTATGAAATTTTATCCAATTTCCCCATTTTGGCTTCTAGAGGCAACCCCTTGGGTCGAGGCCAATCATTTGAACAAATATGAATCCCAGGGACGTTGTCTACCAAGTTTGGTTGAAATTTGTTCAGTGCTTTGAGAGACCAAGTTGAAAGTTTGAAAAGTTAATATATTTATTGTAGTGTTGAACACGAACTTTTGACCCAAACGTGTAAACTATTTTTGAATCCATGGTCACGCTTCGAACAATTTTTTTTTTAAATTGTTTACCATGCCACGACATTGCTACTTATAAAATCTATAAGCGCTACGTCTTCTAAATTATTACAAGCTATTTTTAAATTTGTTATCAATATTTGTCCATTTTTGGTCTCTACGGCGACGCCGTGTTGGTTGCGGTGCATCATTTGAACAAATCTGAACCCCAACCACCCAAGGATGCTTTCAACCAAGTTTATTTTTATGTGTCTACAATGCCACCATTTAAAGGTACATGCCTCTATAGTTTGTTGATTGGGGTCGCACTTTCCCGTGAACTGGGTAAACAACATCAGTATATACGCTTGAACTTGAACTAATAATTTTAACCTTCACACTGAATGAATTTTGCTTAATTGTCCACACATGATACACGAAGAGATCGAGAGATGCCGGATCAGTCTTAGTCGTAGGGCTATAAACAGACGTGTCACTAATAATCAAAGATAAAAATAAAGATAATACCGTTTACAAGTAACAGCATAGCTGTGTGATCTAAAATGGCTCTCTACGACATCCAAAACTATGCCAAGCTGACCATGCAACTATAGATATAGGTATTCCATTGACCCACCAACAACATTACAAGACTTGGAAGCTTCTTTTTAATAACTGTATATAAATGTAATAGATTCACGAAGGCGTGTGTTAGCAGTGTTATATTCGGTTTGTTTTAACTCATCACAATACACAAACGTAGCACTAAACTGTTTCTAACAATCTATTTTATTCCTTTTAATATATTTGGAGCGAAATGTCATTTTTTATTCAACAGTTTGAGCTGTGTTGTTTTTACATTGTGCTGTGATATTTCCAAATATGGTAAGTGTTCATTACTGAATGCGTTTTAAACCGATTTAACATGGTCGAATGGACATTTGATAGACGTTTATATAGAAAATTGATATTTGTCCGTAGGTGTCCAGTGAGCTCAATACACATTACTGGACAGTCAAGGGAATTCAGATAATTCATTTCATGGTCAGTGCAGATGACCATCTAATACCTACATACCAGCAAGCTGACAACATTCTTTTGACAATCCGGTTTGGCAAGGGTGGGAACCGAGAGAAATAACATAGATTTAGCTCGTCTGTTCGCTTAGAAGCTTTCTTCAGTGTATACATGTGACTGCTAACTCAATTTACTCTTAATAATAACTACATGCTTTCGCCGCAGGTAATTACAACCATGATGTTAGTGCGACTAATTTGTGATTTTCTTTTGAAAATACATTCAATTTGGAAGTGTTGTGTTCAAAAATGTCGCCTCGCAACAGTAGAAATAAACTATCTTTGACGTACAAACTTTCATCAATAGATCAGCGTTGCTCTCATAAATTCTAATATCGATTTGTTTAGTTTTAAATTAACTCACCAGCGCCTGATATCTGGTTTTAACAAGAAGAAATTTCAAATATACAAATTGAAAAAAATGGCAAAACTCTACATTCAAATTCAGTAATATTAACGCTTACATTGTTTAAAGTAGCGCCTTACGTCGATTGTATTTCCCTAAATCAAGAATGTGCCAATTAGAGAGTGATTGCTGCTTATAAGGTGAATTAATGTCTTCAAAAGGAATCATTTATGAGAGTTGCCGTTATTGAAGATGTTAGTGGTAAGCTTGCGTAAAAACATACCTTTAATACACAGGTGCTTGGGGTTAATGTGCATTAACTCTATGACAAACACCGGGTTCCATGCATATAACCCCCCGTATTTATGCATAGAACCCGGTGTTTTCACAAGCACCTGTGCTTTAGCAATCTCAATTGGAAATGAAAACATGAAACACATGTAAGCACATATACTTGTTGTATGAATTCGTCCTTGTTACAAATTTTCTTTCCTCTAGAAATATTGTTTTATCTCTTGTTATTCCTGTATCGCATTATGATTTAGAAAAGGTTAATGCGACGTTAAGTAGAACATGACATAGAATGTGTTAATGCGACGTTAAGTAGAACATGACATAGAATGTGTTAATGCGATGTTAGCAGAACATGACATAGAATGAGTTAATGCGATATTAAACACAACATAATCTAGAATTATTTGATAAATAAATAAAATATTCCATTTCAATGTGCTTTTTTATTTTTATCTGCCGTTAAATGTAGCTGGGTGTGCTGAGGGATACTGATATAGTTTTCAATCTAGTCTCCCCGTGTGTACTGTTACAACATGTAATAATATGGTTTTGTCGTATATTTAGACACTGTCGTATCTCTTTGGACTATTTAGCGGTTTCGAAATCCCCGAATGGGACATTTTGTGAGCTGAAAGAAAAGCATTCATTTACAGCTAAAGTCATTACACAAAGCTGTTAAAAGATGTAATAATTCGCATCAAATGTCTGTCCTCAAATTGAAATTAAACCCCACCGACGTTAAAGGGTATTAGATAAAATATCACATGGACAATCAATTTCTCACAGAAACCGGATGCGTACGGATCCGATTCAATAGAAGCATCGTTTGTATACATAAACGTTTTTACCTGGTCGTTTCATAAGTCTTTTATATGGTACATCCGTGATATAAATGAGCGGATAAAGAGACTATGAAGTGCATCACATGCTCAAAGAAATTCATTATATATGCATTGGATTTTTTTGATGGGTTGAATCCCCAAAATGCACTTAAAATTTAAATTTGAATGTTGACGTAGTGTTGATGAGAGAGCCCTCGGCTTTTTAACTTTTTGACCTTCCCGCGAATTAAAAGGTTTATATGTCAAAATATAAGAAAATCAAAGCACAACAACAAGCAAAATTATCTTTAATTTACGTTACAGATGAATTCCTTTCAGTTATTGCATACTGCAAAATTCTATAGTAAAAGAGACTTTTGTAACTTGGCTACGTATTTATGATGTAATTAGGTTGAAGTAACTGATATATACATATATTTTTGCATAGTAGAATTAGAGAGAGAAAAACTTCAGAAACGAACAAGTAGCGTTCCTACGAGAACTAGCTTTATAGCGAACTATTTATCATACAGAATTTCACAACAATTTCCTGTTGGTAGGATTCAATAAAAAAGCGAAAGTACATGTACGAGCCTCTGTATGGATATTGATTTATACGACGTTAACCTATAATCTAAAGGCAACCAAATCCGGGTTTTAAATGTATGTGTGCAACACAAATTAATGTTTTGCCCGCTACCAGTTTTCCCCAGACTATATACCTGGTAAGACAATGGATGCAAGCAGTCTCATTGACCATCATGAAACAACACATTCGTGATTACATCTTTCCTCATACAAAACAAAAGGTATAAAAACGTTACATCAAAGTGTAGTCTTTTGAAATGCAAAAAAAAAATAACTTGAACCAAAGAGATTTTAGGAAATTATCAAATAAACAAAGAATTCGCATATTCGTCTTTCTTTTAATTTTATGTTTTTAAGGTACATTCGCATTAACGTAGAAGGGGAGGTATCTACATCATAAACAATCCTCCATTACTGTTACTTACACATCACCGATTTTAAAGTCTCGTGTCAAGATAAAACTAAAGATATACACAATTGCTCAAAAGATTGATTATTTGTCAAACCCGTTTGAAAAGGGAAATTCTGTAGTTTTCTCGGGAAAATCCATATCTGTGTATTGAGATCTGTGTACATATATGTACCTGTTTTCAGGTGTAATTTATTCGGAGTTTTTAACAAGACGTCCCAGCTTCCAACCTCGTTACGCGTGACTTGGCGCATCTAATAAGGATAAGATCTGTATGTACAGGTAAAAAACATAAAGAGATTGTTGTGTTGTAGAGAAAGCCTGCGGTACAAGACATAAAACATTAATTAAAAATCTACATTAGTGGCAAACTTGTATTATCGGCAGTGTTGGTGAGTGTATGAAATAAATGCTTTCATCCAGCGACGAGTATAGACTTCAGCATGCGACCAAAGCCACGCACCGTAACGTTTTATATTAATCACTTTATTGATATTGGACGCTACAAATAACAGCACATGCATAATGTATTTCCTTGAATTACGTAACTCGGAATATTTTTTGCTTGACACGATCCACCTGCTTCAGTGGTGCATTTGTACCTGTCAACTAATTACATTTTATAGCGAAAGGTATATTCTTTATATTTGCAGCGTCAACCAAATAAAACGCAAGATTAATTTTGTTAACTGTTGCCAAGTAACTTTTAAATAATAAAATTTAAAGATTTTTAATATCTAGAAACAAAACAGAAATTGACAGGTTTTAGTGACACCGTATTAAAAATAGAACTTATTGCCGCTTTATGCATAGTTGCCAACTCTCCCTGTTTAGGAGGGAGTCTCCCTATTTTTCACACACAATTTTCACTTTTGACATCAGTATAATTCCTAAACCTTGCTTATCAACTTGCTTTTACTTAGTGCATTGTACAGAACTGCTTAAATGAGGCAGTTTACACTACTATTATGTCATATAGGGCATTGTATATAGTTATTAAAGACATTTAAAGATTTTGCTACGCGTTTTCTCCCCATGAAAATTTCAAAAAGTTGGCAAGTATGTTTATGGAAACTCATTAGTGTTTGTGTTAATTTTGTCTTTAACATCAGACAAGGAAACTTTGTCATTTCAAATGATAAAGTAAACCTTGTTCCGACATGTCCTACCACAGTGTAAAATATCTAAATTTAAAGGTGACAGCAACACTTTGAAAACACGAGATATCGGGATTTTTGTCTTCTTATGTTATTATTTCATAGATTATTTTGGTTGCTTTCTCTGTTATTGGAGGTCTTTTGAATCATGGAGTATGTCAATAACATTTTACCTATTAAGCTATTTAAAATGCATTTAATTATTTCCTTGTTGCGCCCATTACGTCAATACTAAAACATGTATAGGAAATATTTCATTATGACATCAGCCATTATGCAATAACTGATAAAATTAATGACAAGTAAAAACCTACATAAATTAGAGCATATCATCAGAGAAAAGTGATTAAGGTTGCCACACCTTCCTACATGACGATATGTATAAATCAATGTTATAATATGTTAAAGGTCGAATGCAAGTGCATTACTTTATATTTGTAGATACCGTTATCTTAATCAAGGTTCCTGCTGACGTCACCAACACTTACATTTGAAGAAAATTTACCTGAATTCGATATATTTAACATTTAGCGTTAACGATGCTGTCGCGCTATATAAAACTATAATAAATGAAGATAAATTGGTTACTGTTCTTTCCTGTGTTGTCTTTTAGTGAATATATCAACCCAGTTAGGGACATAACGAACAATACTATAAACCACACTATTCAACTTTCAGTGCACCCCAACACGATGGGTTACATACAGCACAGGTGAGAGCCCTGTTTTTGTTTGGAGAACGAGAATAACGTTGAAATTCGCATAAATTTAATATTTTTTATTCATTTCATGTTTATTCTAGTTAATAATTCATTGACAAACACACTCTAAAAATAACTATTATTATATTGACTTCCTTCCTTGCGTTTACCTTTGTACCATGTAAGCTTATTTACATTAAATATAATTAGACTAACTTCCTCCCTTATTTTGATTTTATCCACCAGGGTGCTCTTCGATATACACACTTTCAAAAAAATATCATTAGACTGCGTTTTCGACCTCATTTTGAACTTTTCCACCAGGTTTGCTCTTTTTTAAAAAGGCTTTTACATTAAAATAGCGTTAGACGACATTTTGCACCGGATATGCTCTTTGCTATTCACACTTTTATATTTAAATCCTTTTTTGTTTTTGTGTTTTTGTTTCATTAAATCAAACAGAATTAGACTGACAGTTGTTTTGCTTTCAACCAATGCTCTACTTCATACACACTTTTACATTCAATATCATAAGCCTAACTTTTTGCCGTAACTTTCTAAATTTACACCTGATGTGCTTTCCACCATACACAATTTTACATACATATATACTTAGACTGACTTTCCGTCTTTATTTCTAACTTTCCACCCGTGGTGCTCTTCACCAAACATAGGGAGAACCAGTCTTTGGGGATTATTTAATGTTATCTTTTGATTTCTTGTCTTATTTTTTTTTCTACAAGTCATCGTTCATTAAACAACTAAACAGATGTCATGCCGAATTTAGAACTTTAAAACAAAATAACATTGATACTACAGTTAAATACTTTTGATGGCGCCACAGTTACGACAGTAAGACTTATAGCGTTTGCCACACACTATTCATTTAACGGGCTGCTCATGGACCCAAGGTTGATTTCTTAGCTATACAGAGTGCTACAAAAATGTGATACCGTATTTTCGTCAAGCTGTTACAAGTAAAATATAAAAAAAAAAAATCTGTTACAATCACTGTGAAATCCATCATATGTTGAAGAAAAAGTAAACGTAAAAGATATTTTTAAAAAGTTTTGCGGCATTTCGGTGGAAGGTTAAGGGATAATAACTAAATTACTTTTTTATTCAAAATCTCGTTTCGATGGATAGTTCAAATCAAAACAAGCCCTTCTAAGAGTTTCAAAATATTTAGAAACAATGATTGTCTCAAAGACATCTTTATATATATATATATATATATATTAATCATGTTAGAGCTGAGAAGAGTGCTGACAGCCTTTCGAAAGAAATCGCCTTGCGGGTAGGGAGGTAAACGAGAAACAAGAAGCCCATCAACAATAAAAGGAAACACCACCAAGAGCTCCGTCAACCAGGCTTCACTTGAAAATAACCATTGTGACAAAACAAGAAAGCACGCATAACACCAAAGAAATATCAAGTCAATTAATGAGGAGCAACATATCCATTGATAAATTCAAGAGTATAGTGTAACACTATATGTACATTCCACATCTATTTTATTACAAGTAATTATTCATTTTGGAGTACGGTTAATCCTAGCACGTGCATTACATAAAACATTTTGTATTATTATTGGGTAAGGTTTTTGTACATCATAACCATCGTGAATTTTTGTAACCATTTCCCCTTTGGCTCTGTAGCCTTGCTTTGCCGAAGTCTTGTCTATTCAAAACTAATTCTTCTCTTGCGTCTACTAATGACGGCAGCTTTGAGCAAGAACTGAGGTTCGGGACTGGTTGTCTCGCACAGAGTTTTGGCTCCTTCCTCTTATAAATATCATATTTGCCGGAGGCATGATTCAGATTGCATTTTTGTATAGTAAATGATGTTTTGGAAGCACCTGTAACTTTACAATCGGTTTGTAATCGAGAGTAGGTTTCCCTCACTGTATCAAAGAACAGGTTTTTAAGTACTAGTCTACTTTATCTCGCTGATATTTAAAGTCCTTTGAATTTCAACATAATTAGCAAGATAGTATTACATTGGGACATTGAATGATGTACGTTGCCTGCACACGTGTTTTATTTATGAGCGATTTGATGGAATTTTTCAATTTCAAGTCTTTCTGATAATCTACGTAACCGCAATGTTTGGGTTTACTGTTGTACCCAAAATAAATAAAATGTCATGAACGTGAACAAAAGGTTTTAACTGGGCGGTTCACGGGAAGTACCACCCCAAGTATTCAGGACCATACATTACATATATATGGGCTGTTATACATTTTATATATATTAACAAGTACCAAGTTCATCAACGGCGGAATTTCTTTTCGTCGCCTCTACTTTTCCAAAATTCAATTTGAACGAATAAACTTTAGCGAAATTACTTTTAGTTCAATGTTTATTCAATTAGTTCGATGCATCCCTCTCAACCAAAACTAACTTTATTACATTTAAGCGAAACAAATCTAAACTATGTACACAGTAGCAAACTTAAGCGTGTATTGTTAAACCAAGATTTATAAAGTAGTGTCCTTGAAATGTACGGTCCACAATAGAAATACATTAAATGTGCCACATAACAATTATGCTGCGTCATGGTGTAAGAAAGTTCTTAAGAATTAAGTCGGTCATAAACTTTCTTCATGATTTTACATTTCTTTGGAAAGGTCGGGTACATAATGTGTTGCTATAAAATAGCATCGACAGTTCACATTTTAGAATGGTTGTTTACTAGTGAACACAGAAGAACACGGCATTTACACGCTACTTGAGGAGTAAAGTCTACTTCAAAGTTATCATGCAAGAAACTGTACTCAGTCTTAACTTGTTTAATCAACCCAAAAACTGACAAAAAAAATTAATTTTTAACATTGCTAACTTCACAAACTGGTGTTTAACATTGTGTAGTCTGTGAGATGGTGGCCAATTTAAGGCCAAACTTAAGTACTATTCCTGCATCGATGTAGTTTAAAACACTGTAAAGCCCATTCATAAACGATTTCTGATTGACACAATTGGCAGTTGAACTTTGGCAAACTTATAAAATACCTGTTTCTTTTGAATATCTTGTCACATATACAATGGCATTCATCTTCTTTTGGGCGCATTGTTCTGACTCTGAGTAAACCAACTGAAAGCACAGCGCGACACTGGTAGCCACGTAAAGAATCTTTAGTAAAATATAAAGCTTTGCTAAAGCCTCTTGTTTTATTGAAGATTTTTTTTGAGTTAAATTGATTTAAATGATATACTCTTAGAGGTTTTCAGATATTTCACAAATCATTGAGAAGTTTTCTTAACGAGACCCAACTAATTCAGATAAACAGCTAACCCATAACTTTCAGATCAAGGACCATAATGTTTAAGAAAAAGGTGATGAAAGATGACGCATGTTACCCAAAAAGTAAAGCGAAAAAATCGTGTTTAACAAGTCAAAAATACATTTGTTTAAAACAATACAACACATATTGAAGTTCCACGGCCTTGACTATTAAAGTACGTATATTATGCAATACATCATTGTGTACATGATAATTTTTCAAAGCTATTTTATGTTTTATTTTTACTACTTCGACCACACCCATTATACACTTGAAATATGATATATCTTACATCATTTTATGTATATTTCTACACGATTTTTATTTCAATCTTACGATCTTTATGTAATGGTTACATGTAACTGGTTAAACTGACGTGAAATGTTTGGTTATTTTTGACATACAACGATCTTATGTAATATATACTTTTTAACAGCATTTTATTTCCAAACACCCGAAAAGTAAGATGTAACATATTTTAGGTTTAGATATTTTTTTATATAGTTTTATGTCTATTCAGTATGTTACAGACGCTATCACGACGATTTCTGATTGGAACATTATCTGAAATAATGCTAGCTTTCCATTGCTCTATTCCGGAGTAGCATGCCGCGGTCATACTGGTGTGCTACCCTACTCGGTCACTTTATTGTATCATTATGCCCGCAAGTAACCCTTTTCTTGCAATAATCTTTACGTCTATGATTAATTAGTCTAAGATTGTCTGGGATCATATCTAACTTGTCATCTCCATCTCACCATAATAACGATTTTCAAGATTTCAAGATTTTATTTATAATGCTCAGGTACATGAAAATGCACAACATGAGGTCACAAATAAATTTCAAGAATCAAACGCGAACGGTATATTCCTCAACCCATGATCATTCTATCACAGAGTACGTCTCATAGCAGAGAACACAAGCACACACAACAGCCTCATTCCACCTTAACGTCCACATGTCTGGAACAGAACTATAACTTTATTTTGTATTTAACTGATTTATAAATATTAGATGATTTTAAAAAATAAATCTCAAAACATATCTCCAGTTTCCCCCTCAGAGGAACGAGCACGATCCGCTTCTTGTATTTGTACAATTCTATATCCTCTTCCCCGAAGTAAGACTTCTAATACATTTGGTTGAAATTTTCCTTGTGCATGGTTATGGAGAGCTAACATATTATATGGTGTTAAACTTCATTGACCCTAACATGAGTAACCTATTGTGGAAGAAAAGGATTTTTCAAATGTTATAAAATTTCATCTGTGTTGCCCCTAGTGGCGCATCCTATTGGCCGAAACACATCTTTGGAACAAATCTGAATTTTCTTTCCCACAGGTATACAGATGCTTCCTAGTTGAAATTTGTAAATGGTTTCAGAGAAGTCGAAATGTGAAAAGTTAACGTGCATATGTGTAGTGTTAACCTCAAAAACGTAATCTATTTTTGACCCCAGGGTCACGTTTTGAACAAAGTTGGTTCTCCTAACCCAAAGTTAGCGACATATGCACACATCAAGCTCGTAGCCTTCTAGTTCATAAGCAGAAGATGATCAAATGTTGTTTAATTTCTTTTGTTATATTTTTCGATCTAGTGGCGCTCTCTGAAAAACGAGGCCCCATCGTTTGAAAAAATCCAATTGTCCTAACCATATGGATGATACCTACAACGTTTGGTTGAAACTGGTCCAAAGATTTAGGAGAACTAAAAATGTGAAAAAATATTAAACTAAAGACGACATGAGTATGGATAAATCCACCTTTGGTGCAGATGGACTAAAAAACTGAAATCAAAACTAGTAAGTTAAACTAAAATATGAATAATCACACAACCGCATCATCCGTGAATTTTCTGCGCATTTTTTCTTTCTTTAACAGTGTACTTTTACTAGTTTAGAAATTTTGCATGAGACCTAGATTTACGACTAAAAGTCACCCATTCGTTAGCTTATGTGAAATTAATATTCTACAAACTACAGGAATATGTTATCGCACAGATCTGAGCCAGTGTCATAAGTCCTTAAAAACCGAGATTTATATGCGTAGTTTAATTTAGAAATACACAATGTTGATAATAAGTATAACTTCTGCCATTAGTTCACATTATAAAGATCACGTAAAACCAGCAATACAGTAACTCATTGAAACATTTATCTATAAATTATACGTTTTTGCGATTATTTTATCTCCAACACACATAAAATACTCTAATGCTATTTCCCGTCATAAAATTCTCTTGTTAGCATAAAAATAAAAAGAATATCCTGTTTACTGCTTGAGGGCTTCTTTATAAGCCAACCAAGGTTTTAAAATGTCTCATTTAAATATTAACATTGACATCTTTGTCTGGATAACTTAATGTTATTGACACCTGTTATCGCCAATCGCCAGAGAAAGGTACAATTAAACGTATCTTAGGACATCTTCTCGAACCAAAGTGTCCACGTATCTAAAATCTTTTTTGGCAGCCTCTCACTTTTAACGTATCTGTCTTAATTACATGTCGATGCCGTATACATTGTACCATATCGCAAATGTTTATCTGAAAACACTCTTTCGTGTGGCAAATAGGATTTTTCTTGTTTCTTGGTTAGTTTAAATTATATACATTTATGCCATAAAGATAGCCCTTTAGTACTTTTCACAATTACAAAGACCCCATTCTTCGTGTGAAACATGTAAAGATCTTCATGAATCTAGGATGAAGGGATTCAATTACTGACACTAACTTTTTAAACAGAGCGTGTTCTACAATACAGGCTTTGTCATTGCAGGACATCATTTCAAATAACAATGACCTTTAATTTACTCTAACAATTTTTTTATTGGAAATAGTGTGAAAATATATATTAACGTAACTATTGACTTTGCTCATTGTAAAACATGGTTATTTTACAGGTACTAATTGATAGGCATAAACATTCCATTTGATATTTTGTCAATCTGAAACCGGCGATGTGGCTCAGAGGTAGAGCATTCGCTTCGTGATCCGATAGGAGGAGGTTAGAATCCCGGCCGAGTCAAACCTAAGACGTTAAAATAAGGTAGCCTTTTCGCTCCCTACCAAATGCTCATCATTTCTGGGTGTGATATAAGGACAGGTTGGCTGTGTGTAAGGATAATGTGACCGTGTTAGGTATCGTGTCAATGTCCTTAGTGAGATATCTAAGTGGGAAAGTACTATAAAGTCACCATCAGTGCGCACTGTCACAAGCAGACACCTTTTCACTATGACCTAGACATGAGTTGAAGGACGTTAAACCAAAATAAAACAAACAATTAAAAATCTTAATATGAACTGATAGTGCAGATCAGATCGACACTGCCATGCTTTTGATTGTTTCGTGAACACGGGGCAAAGATAAGCAAGAAAGATGTCCATTAACATTCGCCATGGATACAAATTAGAACATAAATGACATCACTATGTCCGAGTGAAGTCCGAGTGAAGTCCTAGATAAAAGTAAATAATGACCTGTCCATATCTCGTTGATGTTCACGAGAAGAAAAAGTGAGTCACCAACTTCTGGTGTTTGTGTGTGTGGTTTTTTCGTTAATGTGAATGCATGTAGTCTGAAATATAACTACCGCAAGTTATAGGCTTGGTCAGTCTATATTTTATTCCCGATGACACACACGAGTTGAGAACCCGAAACAGACCTTGAAGACTTTTTTTTTTTTTTTATAGAAAATTATTTTTTTTTTTTTTCTTTTTTTTTTTTTAAAAAGCTATTAGCATTTTCGTCGCAATATTTCTCGAAAGGCTTTGAGGAAAAACAAAGCAAATAAATTTGAATAACGATAAGAGTACGTGTTAATAAACACATGCAGGCCGTCGCGCGCACATATCAACACAAGCACACACAAACACACACGCGCGCATGTTTTGATATTCAAAAACTGCGAATAAACGTGTACTTACAGGAATTTTATTAATTTTAACTTTTTATAAATTCTTTAAGGATATTTCCACATAAACACTTATTCAAGAAAAAATACTCATTTATTAGATTTAACAAAAATATCCTGTTTTAGCAGCTAGTAAATTTTCGTTCCAATCCTTGTGTACATTAGAAATAAATATATTTTCTTAAAGATGCACATGTACTTTTATAAATGAGTGTTTGTATCAGTCAACAGGTGCACATTACGGAGGAGTGAATGTCTGTAGTTCCGAGTCAATTAACAGATCACATTGACAAGTTTGTAACCTTTCAATTAGACACACTAACACCAATGAATAATAATGTTTCCTCTTTTTGAGCGTATAACTACGTCCTTTCATAGGTAGTAGTTATGGTACATACACATTATGCACACTGCGCTAGTACTTGATTTTATTGCTGTTTATATTATGAGCCACATACATGTTAAAAAACAAGGCAAAACAAACATTTCTCTAATTGGTGTTTTCGTGTTGAAAGAAGGAAATCACATATAGATTTTGTAAAATGGGGGCAAACAAGTACAAGACGTTTTCAGATTTCCTTCTATTTTCGAAAAGTCGAAAGGTAAAGTATTTTAGCAATTAAGATTGTAATATATGTTTATTTTAGACCGACTCTAAAAGGTTTTAGCGTATCCCTAATGTACACCGAGTCATATATGTTCAGGTAAAAATCGGAGTAAAACAACAGTGATCGAACAGCATGAGATCTCATGGATCTAGGTAAAGGCAATACACGAGAACGTGCTCCATAAATATCGAGACTCTATTAGTGACAACAGAATCAGACCGTGATATGAGATCAGAACACAAAAGATGATATATACCAGTACACAGGAGAGGGGAAATTGGTGGAAAAGGGAAATTAGAGGGGATGAAAACAATGAGAACAAGAATGAAAGAAACACATATTAATTTGTTTGGTCTATACTACGTCACTTTGACATCGAAACAGAGAGCAGACCGCCCAATTGTGTTTGTGTGTGTATTAAGTCTGTTTTTGTGTCATGTATATCAGTTCGTGGAAGTGCAAACCCATGAATAATTCTTTTGTGTTGTACGTTATGTCACATCGCTCAATACATCGGGAATCCGTTAATACTGTTACCTGTCTACTATATAATCAAGAGATTGTAAAGCGTATAAATGGAGAGAGCAGATCAGCTGATATACGACTATTTAAATATTCAATAGCTTCGAACCAACCATAAAATCGTGATTACGATGGTTGCTGTTGTTGTGGTGGTGGTTATATTTATAGGGGGACAAACATCAATGGAGTTGTTATCCTTTCTTGACTAAAAGCTTAAATTTTGGTTTAAACACAAGTGCTTATATAATAAGAGCAACTAAAGTTAAATATTCTACTACTCTTCTGACGAATGCAACGTTTTGATTGGTCGGCAGCCATCTTTTATTGGACAACAATACATGCGCGTGCTCAATAATGAATGTTCGTGCACTTTCCCGTCATCAACAGAACTCATTTTATATTATTGCTTAGGTGTCCAAGATTGCTTGCTTTAAATTTTTTGATATATACCCTGCTATTTTATAATGTACAATTTCATGCTGACAATATCTAGTGACGTCGCGCACAATACTCGTGCTATCGAGCGTAACGCCGAAGTAACGTCAAAATAACGTTAGTAATAACAGTATGTAACGTAACAGCAATGTCAGCATTTTATATTAAATAACTACACGCTACGCTACGATTGCAGCTCAGATAATAACATTTTAATATAGAACCAAATTTTTAATTTATAATCTTACAAGTATGGAAATGCTTATGAAATATTTAAGCTACGACGCCAAGAATATTGTTGTGTAAGTCTTGAGATGTTGTCGGCGCTTAATATGACGTTATTATACAATGTGTATGCAATAATACAGTACAAAAGCGTCAATTTTAAGGATGGGACACTTTTTAAGAATTCGCCTATTCCAATTTAAAACCTGGTGCGAAATCTTACGTTATTGATCTGATACAACCTTCACGTGACGTAGTAAATATATATCTTATTTTAATTCCAAAAGAGCAAAGTACATAACAAAAGTATTGGATTTAACACACGCATCTCAGTCTGGATTTAAACATCTTTTATGGTTTGCAGTGACAGATGTCGGTCGCATGTCAAAAAAAGTTATAAAAATAAACTATGTAAGTTAATATTTGTATAACGATGCTAGACAACATATTTGCGACAGACACCACATTCAGTGCTGACATAAATCATGAAGTTTGATTAATTTTCATTGCGACAACACTTTAGTTTATCGTGAAACTTCCAGCTAAGTTTTGCAAAAATTTAAAGTTTCTGATATCGATTTTCACACATAACAAATACATTGGTCGGTTGCCTTTTGTGTTCATATTTTTCAATGGATATTACATAACATTAAAACTGTCGCGTGCAAACACCTGTATTCAATATACTAGGTTCTCTAACCCTGAACTGTGAGGAAATAAAGAAAACCCCTGCAGAATTATGTAACATGCATGCGTCACCTTAAAAACATTGTGATAAGAACTGCATACATCGTTCCTGGTACAAAACAACAGTTAAAATAGCACAGTATATGCACTCAAGGCGTATTCGCTAAACTTTTGATTAGAAGCAGATACATTTAGGTATTCCTCAAAAGTGTAAATATGTTTCGGCAGGCAAGAGTTTTTGAAAATTCATAATTTCAGACTCTGAAGTTGATAAAAAGACACGTTAAATTTGAGACTATATCAGAACTATCAAAACGTAATAACAGTTGATGATGATTGAAAAATTCAATATTTAAAGCGACAGTTCACTTATGATATGGCTATCTATGTGGTACATACTCGAAAGCTTGAAAACAAGTCGAAATAATACTAAATGTTTGACTTATGGTTCTCGTAAGTCTTCTTATTTTCAATTCCATTTTATAAAATAAACAAAACCAGGCATCAAATTTCTTTTAAATTATGCCTGTTCATTTTGAAAAATTTATTTGATTTAATTAAAGCAGAGCGGTGTCAACCTTAACCTGTTTAGCGTTTTTAGTTTAAAGTTTAAAAATGTTTTATTATCATATATAGAATCTAATGTAGCTTGCTCAAGCCCCGCAATATACATTATATACAACTACAGTAGCTCGCTCCAGTCACACAATATACATTATATACAACTACAGTAGCTTGCTCCAGTCACAAAAAATACATTATATACAACTACAGTAGCTCGCTCCAGTCACACAATATACATTATATACAACTACAGTAGCTCACTCCAGTCACACAATATACATTATATACAACTACAGTAGCTCACTCCAGTCACACACTATACATCATATACAACTAAATTAGCTCGCTCCAGGCACACAATATACATTATATACAACTACAGTAGTAGCTCGCTCCAGTCACATAATATACATTATATACAACTGAAGAAACTCGCTCCAGTCACACAATACACATTATATACAACTGAAGTAGCTCACTCCAGTAACACAATATACATTTTATACAACTAAAGCAGCTCACTCC
>JAUMGZ010000113.1:0-10565 GCA_032359645.1 Pododesmus macrochisma | reverse complement strand
AACGAGTTACACCCATGACGGAATATTGTATGAAGTATAGTTGAAGTTGTCATATTGTTATTTCTAACGTCAACGCATCGTCGGGTCAGAGTTTGCCATATCTTGTATAGTACATGTTGATGTTTTACATTTTCCAGTTCTCCAAAACCTTTAAATGAATTATAACAAAGAGGCATTTTTAGAGGAAGATGTTAAACACTTGTTCAAATAATGGATCTCGATCCAAAGGACGCCAGTACTGGACCACACCAGGGGAAATTTAATAGAATTTTAACAAAAAATCATAAACTAGACAGACTGGCAGTAAACTCAGGGCATTGAGAATCAAATTTGTCTTAGGAGTGACAATGGGGTAAAAAATAAGGTTACGCATTTTAGGATTATTTTCAAAACAATAGAAAATATGTAAACTTTAAAGTTTTCCACGCCGCTATAAAAAGCAGGACCAAATTCAACAAAACTCAATCAGGGGCATTCTTTGAAGAAGGGGTTATAGATTTGTTAAAATGGTAGAACTCTGTGAAA
This sequence comes from Pododesmus macrochisma, assembly GCA_032359645.1. NCBI lineage: Eukaryota > Metazoa > Mollusca > Bivalvia > Pectinida > Anomiidae > Pododesmus > Pododesmus macrochisma. Next base: position 10,040 of record JAUMGZ010000113.1, on the reverse strand, counting down.
TTTGCAGTAGCTGGTCTTTGAATAGTTCCATTTTAAAATTGTGTTTGGTGGTGTCGACATCAATATGGCAACCGTGGCTTCTGATTTATTGATACATTCCGACATCTTGTTACATGTAAGAACTGCTGATCCAATTTTGTCAACATGAGTGATATACCTTATCGGCTTGACCATTTCTCAGAATTATTAGCGTAACGAACCTGTTGAACTCATTCCAGTATTGATACAAAAACTTCTTAATAGATGAAGCTTTCTGGACTTGTCAAGAGCCCTATGCAACATTTTACTTTAGATTATATCGGGATGTTCTATGTATATACGTCTTTCAGAACATACCCCATTGTTTTTATAATTATCTGAAACCTGTTTCACTACTTATCAAGAGTCGTTGGTTTATTACAAAAATCGCTAAGATAATCTTTCACTGTATCCACGTTCGATATGTTTCCTCGGTTAATGAACCCAAACCAATATGGAGGCAATGACTTCTGCTTGACTTATATCTTTTTTATGATTTCTGGTCATGAGCATATCCGTACTTGTAAGAATCATGTAAAACAGAAATGATAGACAAATTTGAAAACGTACACATTAAATATGTACTTGTTGATACTATCTGAAACTGTAACAGTGTTCGTCATAAATTAGTAATAATTCCTACACTTGTCAAATAGAATGGTTCTCTCCCTTTGAGAGAGAGAGAGAGAGAGAGAGAGAGAGAGAGAGAGAGAGAGAGAGAGAGCGTAACAAAGGAAGAGAACCAGTCTACTTGTCAAGCTGCATGTTATTGATACGGTTAACGAACTGAAGCAGTTGAGGAGAATTACCTCAAAACATATGTACAAACAGTAAAACGTAAACTCTGCAGTACTTATATCGCTGTATAATTTATCTTTATACTCGTGACGTATAATTGGTTACATAGCTTGGGCGTCAGGTCATCGATGCATAAAGAACACCCAAACATTAGACATCTTATTCCTTGCAGCGCTTGTTTTCTGTCCTAAAAAACGCATTTAGCCTATACATAACAATCGTAGTTAGACACATGATTTGTGTTTACTTCTGCGTGATAAAGCTCATTGGAGCAACAGTAAAACAAATGTCGTTACCTAGAAATTTTTTGTGTAGTATTTCATAATCTTGCAGTTATGAAAGTAAAATAAAGTTGACTTTTAAGTTCAGATAAAAATGGCAGCCATTATTAAATAATGGAAGATATTTCACACCAGGTGTGCTATAAACATATGTGTGTGTGTCAAGTACAAAGATTTCTCAGTGCAAAAATATATTTCTTCCTCAAAACCATGTTTAAGATCAAAAGCTTGGAAGCAAGGTTATAGTCTCCAGATGTGGCTTGGCTTTAGTGGAAAGAATCATGCTTCATATAACTGGTTTGTTTTTATGTATTCCAAGAGGCATCCTTATAGTTTGCTTTACATTCTATTGACACATCTCGATTGATTCCGTGAACCATATTGCCAAGCAGTAACCAATCGAACCTTTCCGGCAAACTAAGAAAACACTTGTCCAAGTATGCCGGAAAAGCCCGAGTGATTTCCGATTTCCAAACTTTATCATAACGAGGTCACAATAACAATAAGAAACGACAACATGAACGAGACACACATTTGTATGGAAATAGGCAGTAAAGGAAGGAGATAATAAATAGTGTTATACCTCATTGATATAACAGTAGCGCTGATTGGTTAAAACGTACCACATGACGGTGAAATAAAACATCGAATCTCCCTGAGTCGCGCGCTGCCGTGAGCTTCGAGGTTTTATCAATCTTGAGCACCCGCAGCTCATTGATGAATCAGTTCATTGAAGAACTGATTTCGGTATAATAAACAATTTATGGCCCTATAAGCAGGGTCATTAATGAATAGTGTTATCGCCTTCTTATATTGAGCATCACATACGGAGTTTCATCCTTTGTTTTTCTTCACACTTTTAATCTACCTATGCCTTAATAAATAAAGTTCGAGAAAGTGGCCATTGACGTCTGAATTACAGTGTTAATTCTCGTTCTGTAGTATGCGCTAGAGTATAACGTTACATCTAAGTATTATGCTGAGTGTTTAAATTGAACTACTTAGATCACGTTACTCGGGTGATACGTCTCACCGAACCTTGTAATGTTCTGATAAGATTGTGCCGTTTAATTAACTCGACCACCGACTGCTGTTACCATCACTCGGAACACCTCGGCCGACCTACGCTCTAGGAGTTCCGAGTGGTGTTGCATTGTACAATTATAAAAAAACGTCTTGCATTTTATGACTCACAATAACAATATGCGTACGTAGCATCGTTTGGTGTAAAGAAGACATGAATTCCACAATTATATACATGCAACTTATGTTATTTGATGTCATTGTACATGAAATCGGGCTAATATTGGGCCATCTCATCAGAAATTACCGGTTATTCGTTGTGTTTTTCGGGAAAGCGTTTAAAAAAACTACGTGATGACGGTTTTTGCTAGATTTGCAAAGTTCTTGTGATCTTAATTTCGAAACAGATATTGGAGTTAGTTATGATCGCTTTTGCATGGATATACTTTACAGCATTAAATATAAAAGTCCTGTAGAGCCTAACTTGTCTTTGTACGTACTAATAATCAAAAGTCGGCAACAGTTGCCGCGTTTGTCGACTAAATGAATCAAATAAGCTAGGGTATTAAAGTCGGTTATTCTTGTGAGAATGAAACCTTTGTTCAATAAATTGTTGTTCTGTGGGAAAACACAAAAAGATAGACATGTTAATGATAGTACATGCATGTAAACTAACAACAAAAAGTTCCAAGCATGTCGGCGTGAATCAGACTCATACAAGCGTTTTTGCACGTCTTTCTCATGATAAATTGCACGCTACTCATTTTTAAACAGAAAGTTGTGTTAACTGTAGATTGTTTACTCAATATATCATGATTTTAGAATGATTACACACCAGGGCTTCCAAGATAAAGGAAAATATTCAATTATATCATTTGATACAAACTATATTTAATTCCATTTCGGCGGGATGTATATATTCTCGGTGCAGTTTTTTTTTTTTTTTAAAGTGAGCGCAATTAAGCCAGTTGTACTTTGAATCATGAAAACAATGTAAGATGAGAGACAAGCCAATAAACAACTGCATATGTTTATTCATTTACTTTCTTTTGTATATCTGAATACTTATGTCAATGTGCCAAGAAATGGCTAATAATACGTCATTAGACAAAGACACATAGCTTTTATTCATGCCGCCAATTGCTAAAATTCTGAAGGAAAAAAATATATATGCTTTATACCAGACATTGCCTGGCTGTAAAATTATGCATTGTTAAACCGTTGCAATATTTCTACAACAATTGAGCTTTATTATCAATTAATTTCGAGAGTTTATATTGTGAAAAACTATTCTTTACAAAACAGTACTTAAAGTACAAATCCACCGTTACCCATTGCGTTATAGTAATCTAATACTTTGTGTTGTTCGCCTGCAATATCAGTCATCGTTGTAAAATTAGTTTGTTCATGTCTGACAAAAAAAATTGCAGGGCCATAATTTAATTTTGAAATAAAGTCCTCAAATGTCCACATGGGAGAGCACATGAAGCAGTCAGCGCTTTTCTTCAATGATTTGTCAGCAGTGGTGTACAATAAAGAAACTTTAGTCACCAATTTCTCTAGCATAAACTGAAATGTAAGCTCGCGTCCTCTATTTAGGAGTGTTGCGTTACATGTAAGTTTATGATAAGTACGCGAAATGAACTACTTACGATCGCGTTACAGGGGTGATACGTTTAAGCGAACCCTGTAATGTTCCGATTAAATTGAAACGTTTAATTAAGTCCGCCAGCGACTGCTGTTTTACTGGTGTGCAGTAGTAGATGTAATGTATGGACTTTTTGTGTAAGATGCTGAGTGATTTTAATTAGCAATCAAAATATTTCGGTTTAATTTCGAAGGATGTAAAAACGACGTCATAGTCGGCAGTTGCTGTGGCAACAGTTACTTTGACGACTCAATGACAAATTCCTACGCAGTGGATACAGGATGTACTAAAATTATCATTTTTTCCTGTTGTATTTATATAAGAAATAGATTGTTAATTCAATGCCTTTGCGTGTGTTTTTTTTAATTAAAATATAAGGAAAAATCTTCCTTTTTCCAGCTTATCGAGGTAAAAAGAGAAATATAACACACACACTTTTATGAAACGCTTACATTATTTCTTAAAATAAACTTATTCTCAAAACAATATGAAATTACTGAAAACATAAATTTTAGTTGTAAAAGCATATATATTTTTGTTCGATTTTTTAGGTAACATCACTAAGGAGAGGTTGGTTATATAAATTTACCCACGCGTTAAAAAACACCTAGTGTTGTTCTTATTGCATGAAACGTGAAAGGATATGACGTCATAATACCGCACCATCTCACTTGACATCATTACGTCCTCGGCACGTTCGCATCTGAAATAGTTCAGACTTTAAAAACAAATATGTTTAACTTTTGTCTAAAAGAATTAACTTTTGATTATTTTCACGATAAACACAGCTATCAGAGTGAGTCTTTCTTATTCCTTGTTTGTGACAGGATGAAATAATAATTTTCATTTATTCAATTATTTATTGTATTTCTTTTTACTTTTTTTCCTTCTTTTTTTAATACTCAGATGTTATCACAGAAATCTTAGGATGAAACTGCACCACAATCTTCACATGAATGAAAATTGTGTTTTTCTCCCTAGAGTTAATTAATTTTAGGAAGAATTCGACAAGCCTCGTTTTCTTTTAAAATCTGTAAACTAACTTTTTTCGATAACCAATCATAACTCGTAGGAGAACCTATATTTCAAATCATGTAATAGCTGATTATTAGTGAGGATGATTGCTAGTCCACGTTTTAAACCTTGCCTATTTCAATGTTCAGTTTGCACGGTGACAAGTGAAGTGATGAAATGTTGTGTTTTACAGGCAATCTACCAGAAAATTACCTTAATTCTATGGTGACAGACTTAAGCCTTTCCAACAATTTAATGAAATATCTTCAAATTCCTCATTTAACTATGTAATCACTTAGCTAATATTACCTATATAACTACACTGACTATGTGTAATAATGAAAAGTTGAAGCAGTAAGATGCATTCCTTTATGTTTGTACTTAATACACGTGTGCCTTAATCTTGATAATTCAAATATATCATAATATGATGTGCTATTCTGAATACTGTGAACAAGTTTGATGGCATTTCAATATATCTTCGATATAATACACTGGTTTGTTTTTATAGGGGTTTAGCATCCATCCAACTCATGTCTAGGGTATGTCAAGACGGTGTCTGCTTGTGACAGTGCACTAATGGTGACTTTATAGTGCTATCTCATTGCACTATATCACGACGCAGACACATTGACATGATACTTTAATCAGATACATTATATTGACACCGAGCAAACCAGTCTTTCTCCTAAAAAGGAATTTTGAGCGTTAAGCAGGGAGAGAGAATATGACCTTAATTTAACGTATTAGGTTTTGCGGCGGCAGGGATTCGAATCCTCTTATACCAGATAACGAAGCGAACGCTCTACCACTGAGTCACCGCGCTGGTATATTAGGAAGGTTGCCCTCGGTCTGAATACTGTGGCTAAGCATAACATTTTAATATATCTGCGGCATGATATGCTAGTGCACGAAGGTAGCCGGTCTATTAAATAGATAGAATTTTAAATAAACGGATTCCTTCTTTCATCACGTAACTACTGTTTTCCTGTAGTGAAAAATCTCATATGTAATGACCTCCCGTGTAATATGAATGTGTGCACTTTTCTTTGATTAAGCACCCATTGTCTTCTTAAATGAATGTTTGATTGGATGAATAGAACTTGATTGAATTATCTGTTTTAACTCGCCAGAGACTCGCTAAAATGAACTATCTTAGTCTTGTTTTTATTAGCATCACGTTGAATGAAAGTACATTTAAGATCCTATCGTATGCAACAAAGTCAGAATAATGATACAACGCCACTTCAGGGAGCGGAGAGGTACTTCTGCAACATAAAACTATGATCTGTCGTTATTAGTCAGTGCAAGTAGCGAGTCATTAAAACATGATATGTATGTAAATAAGTCTCAGTTCGACCTGGTTTCAGTTTTCGTACCTCTGTGCATTCAAACATAAAGACATTTAATCCAGAGTTTTTGATGACACTCGGAACTCCTCGTCAGATTAGAGCGCAGGTTGACCGATTTGTCCCGAATGGTCTGTGGTGACTCTTCCAATGATTTTCACATGGTTTCTGGTTACGTATCTCTATGAACTTCAACATGAAATATACACTTCACCAATTTAATCCAGGTTTGGAAGCCGCGGCCTATGATTGTCACATGCGTGTGTAATAACACGACACTGATTAAATCTAACTCATTCAATTTTATCTCCATAAAAAAGAAGACATCTTTTTAGTCGCATCAGGTGTGACAAATATCCGTAAATCGTCTAATAAAAGTCGCCATATTACAAGTCTTAGGAGAAATTTTGATGTAATTTTTTGTGATTTTTACACAGATCATTTTAATTTGTCTACAAACGCGATTAACTTTCTCAAATTCACTAAGACTTACACACTAGGTTGTCTGTACATTGCATATTAAGAGAAACGATAATAGAATTCACGGCAATAAATAGAATATTAGCGACATTATCAAAGATCTCGAGCATATATTTTATGCTAATTCAGATTGGATAGCTGTGACCGTTTAACAGGCGATACAAAAGATTCATTTTTCATTTGACGGTATTTCGTTACAGCACTTTAATCTGTCCAGGTACGTATTGTTAATACTAAGATTATTACTCACAGATCTAGCTCCGTATGACGGTATTATATAATAATTTCACTAATCTAGAGACTGGTGTATCCTTTTACAGAAGAAATAATCTTTAAAAAAAAGCTTTTGAAAATATCGCTCCGATGTATGCAAAATACACACACCAAACTGTTATTTACAAATAAATTAATAAAGTTAATATATATAATTGAAAGAAAAATCAAAAGAAACGTGTAAGGCAGGCACAATTTTAAACGACACCCTAAGATAATATTATTCTTAGATTCAATGTATTATGTTTATAGAATATCTTTCTTGTACCTGACATACGACTAAAGGATTTTTGGATTGTTAATTTAACTTCACGATCGTATGATATTCGTTATCTGTGATAATTTAAGACTGAGTGTTACACTCAAACACACCTATCTATATACCATGTGATTGTCTCACCATTTCGCCATTCCATAACGGTTTTTATAAAAAAAAATATATATAAAAAAAATTATATGCAAAAAAGAAATTGTAAGTTGCTGAAAAATAACATAATTTTAAGAAACTAAAATACGTCACTTGGAATTAATTTATAAAGTTTAATTAGGCTAAATATATTACATTAGGCATTTCTCAAAGGTGGACATGCTTTCTTTATGTAGAAAACTGACATTTTTATACGGGACATCTCACTTCTCTGACGTTTTTATGCAGACCTTGTTTGACCTCCATTAATATATCTCATGTTAATTGTTTTGTAAGAAAAAATAAGTTAACGTGATGACCTTAACGATATTTATCAATATAACATCAAAGAATTGTATGTAGCATACCTATCCCAACCTAGCAATATCGTCTATATATAACCTACATGAAATACACTAATTTACAAACAATCAATCTATCAATTTCGTCAACATATCATATACATAAAATGTACTAAAATTGTGTCATTTTCTATATAAGTATCATGGTACAAATTTTTACCAAATGTCACCAAACATCTGGCGTTATATTTGCTTATTTATATATTTATCTTATTATAAACGTATCGTTATTTTATTCTCATTTACCGCATGTATATATTAAGCGCAGTCATTTTACACATTCAAAAATGACGAAGATTTAAAACCAAGATAAAACATCACCAGGTGTTAAAACATTAACTTGACTCCGACAACGTTAAGTTCAGTGAATTTAAAAAGCGAAACTATAATTGCGCAAAACAAACTTACATGAAATGAAGTTAGCGAATGATTTATTGAATTATGTCAATACTTTAAAAACCACCTGAAATTGTAGTTGACACGGAACTTATTTAAATAAAGTATTTGTGTAAGATTGCCAAGTTTATATCAATAAATACTGAACTCGGCCAATTAGAGTTAAGTGGTCTGTAACATGTCTAAATCACATGTCAAAATTTCAAACGGGTGTCCAATTCTTACACATGACCTATATACCCGACTTTAGTATGGAAGCCTGATATGATCATGCACCTCATTATCGCATCATCGCACCATCGTGTAGAAAGTCGATGGTGTGAGATCAATGGCTCGAGAGCGCGATAGCGAAATGCGATACCGTTATGGCGATTTATACGATGACGCGATGACGACGGTTAGATAGCGCGATGATGTCTATCGCACAATCGCATCATCGCGCTATTGTACAATCGTCGTCGCTTCTTGCGCTATACCATCGCACTGTCGCGCCATTGCGACATCGTCATCGCACCTGCGGCTTTCAACACGACGTGCAATGATGCGATAGTGAGGTATATGGCCTAACCCGCATTCCATAGATAAGTAAACAAACCATAACTAACAGGGGTAGAGGAATGCAACGTAAGAAAACATGAAAGTGAAAGTCAATGGATTTTATTAACAGGGACATAACAATATAGCATTGTGCCCTATAAGTATAGATTATACCAGTGAATTAGATCAGTAAGCACACCCTTTTACATGCGATCATCTTACACTTCATACGAGCTATATAGCATCACTCTGTATAACGAGGCTCGCCGAGTTACCCAGCCATATAATTATTACAGATGGTGGTACAGATACCCGTTTCAAAGGAAACATTAACTCTATCTTAAACCTCGCGACTTATTATAGATCATTTTTACGACGACAAATCCTCTATACTAATATTCTATTAGAATTTTTATGAGTTTCTTTCTCGGTTATTTGGGCTGTCCTTATACATGTATAGTAGAGACTGATTTTATCTTCAAAGTACGTGGCGTATTTATGATATGAAGTTCTATTTTATAATGAAGTCTATGTTATTTTGTCTGTTTCTGTGTTTATGTTATTGTGTTGTTTGTGCTTATACTATTGTGTCTGTATCATCGTGCTGTATCTGTCTTATTGTTTCTGTGTTATTATGTTGTATCATGGTACAATATCGTGTCCACTAGAGCAGTGGTCCAGTGAGTAGGGCGTTCTCTTCGTGCTGGTAGACTGGTGCTAAAACCCCAGGTCGTGGGTTCGAATACCGATCGCGTCAAAAACTAAGACGTTAAAATTAGGCAATCTTTTCACTCCCTGCTAAGCGCCTAGCATTACTGGGCAAGAGGAGGACTAGTTGGCTATCAGGATAATGTGACCAAGTAAAGGACCATATCAATGTTACTGCGGCGTGATATTACAGTGAGACAGCACTGTAAAGTCGCCATAAGTTCGCACTGTCACAAACAGATACCGTCTTGATATGACATATACAAGAGTTAAAGGGACGCTTAAACCCAATAAACAAACATTATAACGTAACCATGTTTTGTGTCTATATGAACTATATGTAAATGTGTCTTTGTTATTGTGCTGTGTCTTTGTTATTGTCTAAATTAATTTCCTTCTGTGAGAGAAAAACCATGGAATTGAAATATAAGTGAACTGGAGTCAAAATCAAGTTTGATTCTATACTGTTTATGAATCGTACGAGTTATAAAACCCAGGCACATGGATAGTGATATAAGATACAACTGAAGACATTGTGTGTGTGCAAAGCGATTATATATCCCCATGAATCAAATCAAATCTAAATAACAATAAAACATCAATGGAACAAGAACGCGCATCCCTGCCTATTTCCCATTCATTTTTAACATTACCCCTCTACTAAAGTTAGTGTGGAGGATATAAACATAGAACGTTTGTTACAGTTTTGAAGGAGTCGGCTAGTTTATTCCTATTCATTTTGGGATT
>JAUMGZ010000102.1:0-10565 GCA_032359645.1 Pododesmus macrochisma | reverse complement strand
AATGCATACTTGCCGATTTTTTGAAATTTTCATGGGGGAGAAACTGCGTAGCAAAATCTTAAAATGTCTTTAATGCCTATATACAATGCCCCATATGATCAGTTCTATCCAATACACTTAGTTGAAGCAAGGTTTAGGAATTATACTGATGTCAAAAGTGAAAATTGTGCATGAAAAATTGGGAAAGTTGGCAACTATGGAAATGTATTTTATATTTACAGAAATAGTCATGAATTAAAATTTCCTGCATTGCAGTTCTCTGTTACAGAATTTGAGAGATGTTAAACTTAATACAGTTATATGCATTTTACAGTTGCAGAAACTATATTGAATAGAACTTTCCTTCGTTGCAGTAATCCACCTTGCAGTCCGAGAAGCAGAAGTCCACAAGTCAAGTTCATGAACTGTATTTATGAGGCAGAAAATGAAAATGAGTCCCTGTACAGCCAAAAGCACGCCAGATTACAGTGAATCCTCACACAATCAACATAATGCCAGATTACATTGGATCCTTTTACAATCTAAACACGCCTTTATAAATGAACCCAGCAACATTAAATTGTCATAATTTTTCCTGATTTACATAAAACATAACTCATCTTCAAATTGTGCCATACACATGGTATCATTTAATGTTTATCAGAGTATACAACTTAGGTGTCCCTGCTGCAGCAAAAGTGGAGGGCATTGAATTGAGAATGTATGGGTGGGTGGGACAGTGGTTGTGGATGTGTTTAGGTGCAGTCTGGCACATATCTTGAACAAATTAACTTTAAATTTCACCTCTCATTAAACTTTATTTGAAGGATATTTACATGTGTTTTTAGTTTGAATATATATAAAGGTCAAGAAATTAAGCAATACTAATTACCTCCCTTTAAGCACTTCTGTTATTTTTTTACTGGAAATATTTACCAATAATAATGTTTACACACAAAATAATAAAACGGGCATTTACAAGAACATTATAAGCTTATGCAAAAATACACATCTCTGTAGCCCTTACATTACTACAAATATTGAAATAGCCTAAAGACTTCAATTACAACTTCATTCTACCAACAGATGTGTACACATGGGGTTGCTCTGTCTTAAGATGTGTTGTTTCTTTCTTTTAAAAAGTTAATTAGTCAAAGTCTGTGATATATAATAATTTATATATATATATATATTTATAATACATGTATTTGTGTTTTATTTAACTATGAACTTGAACTGTGATATCCTTGTTGCTCATTTTAATTAATGTAATCTTTGTGCTATTAGGGTAAACAATAACTGTGATAATCTTTAAGTTTATTGATGTGATTTATGTGATAAATTGTTGTTTGCTGTTCACTTCAGTGAGTATAATAGTGTTAAATACTTGTATAATTACTATACATGTTTTTGTATATTGATCAGAATTTGGATTTTTTAAACTCTTTAGTTGACTACCGGGTAATATAAATAATAATGAGGTGAATGACTTGCAGACTTGGTGTAAATGATTGATGCTAGTACGTCACCAAACTTTGTATCCGTCAAGTCATAGTCAATAAATATGTCATCCGTCCACAAATTTTTGATATTCTAGATGTTTTGGAGAGTTTGAGGCTACTTTTGCTGAATTGATTGTGAATATTGCAGGACACGGTGATTGAGAAAACATAGTTTTAAAAATTATCTTTTGTTGGAGGTAGCAGAATGGCTTAATAGGCGATTGCAAGGTGAATTTCTCCAATATCTAAATAAATACTATGAAGCACATGATGTTTTTATATTGAGCATTCTGTTGTGGTCTTTCTAAAGGAGTGTAAATTGTACATATATATGCATACATAAATATTGTACATCCAGCCATGATCTGTTCAACAGCTAGAATCATAATATAAACATTTTTACTTGTTCAATATTGTATATACATGTATGATGTTAAGGACCAATCTTCATACTAACGAAATCTTCATTGTAAATCTTAAGCTCAAGTTGACCTTGTACAAATCGGTGATATATTTTGATAATGTATAAATGTAAAAACAGAATATTTTACACAGAACTGTAATGTACATATAAGTTACAAACTATGTTTAAAGTGTACAAAATATTTTTTACAAAGCTCTGTTGTGCTTGATAACTGTATGTGATCATAGAGATGTAGGAATAATTTATTTTATACAATACTGATTTATGAAAAAGACACTTTATACAAATGCTGTGATATTATAAACGGTTGTGCATTAATTATGACATTCAGATTTTATAATTGTCATGATAGCTATAGATACGAGAGTGAGATATCACTCTTTGTATACAAACACATTAAAACCATCATATATCTTTACATACAAAAACATCCAAACCTTTGTATCTCTTTGCATACAAAAGCATATAAACCCATAATATACTCTATCTTTAAATAAGAACACATCCAGACCATTATATATAATTACATACAAACATATGCAAACCAGTCTGATGCTGGAAACATGAGGTTAAATCATGTCAGACTCTGGAATTGTTACTTTACCTAAAACATTATGCTAGATTAGAAATTGTCAATATGCTCTTCACGTGCTCAAACTTAAAGAAGACATTGACTTTTTTAAAAGCTTGAAGTCTCATTTTATAACTATGACCATCATCATTGATAGCAAACAAGCATATAGATTAAATCATCCTTAAGCTCAATCATTTATTTTCTTAAAGTTTTGAAAATTGATGATTTTTTTATGTTTTCAGCGGCAAAAATGTAGAATGAATTTACTTTTGTTATTTTAAGAGTATAAATAATGAAGTAATTCTGTGCCATAGATAATATTCGTGAACAGAAGTATTGATCCATTTGTGTGTATATATATGCTGCCATCTGTTATGGATATATAATATAGGCTATCTGTTATAGACATTATATTAAACTATGTGTTTTAGATTCTATTTAGATGTGACATCAGTATTATTTGACTGTGCTATAATCATTGGTAAAGTTACAGTATTATTTAGGAAAAAAATTCTGAGAACCAAGTGTTTAATTTTGTATGGCCTAAGTAGTCATGTGCTAGTCTGTTGACAGTGAACTTAACTGTCTGTTGAGTTTGTTTACAATGTATATGTTAAGTGTAAGGTTCTTTTGTTTGTATCCTTCTTGTAGTGTATTAACTATATGTTTGAGTCATTCATATATTGTGGTATATGTTTTTTGCTATTAAAGAGATGAAAAGCAGATCATTTGGTTGTTTCTAATATTTACACACATGGTCGAAGACCACAATGGATTCTAATATATAAAACTACTTGTCTCAATAAAATTTTGAATAAATTGAGCATTGACATAGGTATTCAGGCTTCGGAATGTTGAGTCTTGTAGATCTATCTTTGGTTAAATGAAAAATGACAATCTTTATATATGTTTATAAATATATATATAACTTGTCATACCAGCGTACAATATATCTTCATGCTTTTAGAGTTATCTCCCTGTAACTTTTCACACCAGTGTACAATATAGCTTCATGTTATAGTTATCTCCCTGTAACTTTTCATACCAGTGTACAATATATCTTTATGCTGTAAGAGTTATCTCCCTGTAACTTTTCATACCAGCGTACAATATATCTTTATGCTGTAAGAGTTATCTCCCTGTAACTTTTCACACTAGGTTACAATAGATCTTCATGTTATAGTTATCTCCCTGTAACTTTTCACACTAGGTTACAATAAATCTTCATGTTATAGTTATGTCCCTGTAACTTTTCACACTGGGTTACAATATATCTTCATGTTAGAGTTATCTCCCTGTAACTTTTCACACTAGGTTACAATAAAGCTTTATGTTATACTTATCTCCCTGTAACTTTTCACACTAGTGTACACTATATCTTTATACTGTAAGAGTTTTCTCCCAGTAACTTTTCACACCAGTGTACACTATATCTTTATGCTGTAAGAGTTATCTCCCTGTAACTTTTCACACTAGGTTACAATAGATCTTCATGTTATACTTATCTCCCAGTAACTTTTCATACCAGTGTACAATATATCTTTATGCTGTAAGAGTTATCTCCCAGTAACTTTTCACACCAGTGTACAATATATCTTTATGCTGTAAGAGTTATCTCCCTGTAACTTTTCACACTAGGTTACAATAGGTCTTCATGTTATAGTTATCACCCAGTAACTTTTCATACCAGTGTATCTTTGATGGTTTTTTGTCCATCTGGACGGTAGGTGGACTTTCTCATACAAATCCCGTTCGTCGTCCGTCGTAAACTTTTGCTTTAATTAAACGACATCTCCTCTAAAACTACAAGGCAGATTTCAGCCAAATTTGTCAGCAAGCTTCCTTAGGGGAAGGGGATTCAAGATTGTACAAATAAAGTCTCTGACCCCCAACTTGCCCCAAGGGGACAGATGGGCGGGGCCAAAGGGAGTAACGTTGACAGTATGCCTTTAAACGACATCTCCTCTGAGACTATTGGACAGATTTCAACCAAATTTAGCAGGAAGCATCTTTAGGGGAAGGGGATTTAAGAGTGTCTAAATTTAGTCTCTGACCCCCAGGGGACAGGTGGGCGGGGTCAAAAGGGGTAAATTTGACAGTATGCCTTTAAAAGACATCACGTCCGAGACTACTGGGCAGATTTCAACCAAAGATAGCATCAAGCTCGTCGCTCAGAAAACATTTTGTTCTAGACGAAATCGATGAAAAACTGCAAAAATGCCTCAACAAAATGCGAACGATATACGAAAATTGTTTTGTAGAATTCTTACGGTATATTCGTTCCATTTGCTAAGATAATTTTTATAGTCTTAAGGGATCCTTCCTAAGCTACGTTAGTCAATGTAACATTTACATGAGCATTATTGTTGGATTTCAGTTGATGTGTTAATTTACTTTCAGACATTTTCAAAAAAGAAATTTGTTAAGTACTTTAGTAAGAATTCTCTCCCTTTGTACACTGTTTATTGCGTGTCAATTGCACCGACAGTGTCAATATTTTGTTGTAATCTGTCGGTTATTAAAATACCTAGAATATATTCAAATCGCTGGTTCTGTTGAAAAAAAATAGCCATGATAAAAGAAAATGCTCCGCAAAAATCCAACTATTTTATTAATCAAAATAGTTTTTAAAACTTTCTTACATAAAAAAAGAACAACGAAAAGGAGAGATTGACGGGCTCCAAAATGAATTCAAAACATTTTATGTAAGTTTGGTAAATAATTATTTTTGTTTTTATTAAGGTTTTACATACCTTTCAACATATATCTAGGTCATACCGGCGGTGTTTGCTTTTGACAGTGCGCATAGTAAGGGACTTTAAATGCTATCTCACTGAAATATCATGCTACAGACACGTTTACAGGATACTTGACTTGGTCACTTTATCCTGACACTGATTTAACCGGTCCTTGTCCTACCCAGAAGTAATGGGCGCTTAACAGGGAGCGAGATAATTACCTAGTAAGTGAAATATCATGTCAATGTGTCTGCGGCGTGATATTTTAGTAAGACGGCACTATAAAATCGCCGTAAGTGCACACTGTCACAAGCAGATACCGTCTGGATATGACCTAGACATGAGTTGAAGGGACGTTAAACCCCAATTAAACGAACAAACATTTCCAGATATACCATGTTTTCCCAGTATATTTACAACTGGCCTGTGTCAAACACGGTCAAAAGCCTAAGAAAAGTCACAATGTTTCAGGTTTTCAAGATTTTGGAGAACAGAATGGTAAGTTCCTATAAGTTGATGTGTCGTAGAATGCTGGGGTTTAATGTCAGATTGAAAGTTATATTTAAGGTCCTTTTAATCTAAATGATTATATAAATATGTTTATAAACAATACGCTCAAAAAGTATACCAATGCAGATAAAAATTGATGTTTCCCGTATTTCGCACTTTTTTGTATTCTTGTCTCGAGCTTTAAGTTTTGATTATAAGTGCCTTTTTCGTAGACTGTCTCTTTGTCTTATTGTTCGTCTCAAGTCATTGGTGAATTATGGTTTGTCAGTTTCCTTTATTTAATTAACGTGGATATGTCCGTCCGTCCTTCCGTCTGTCTGTCTGTCTGTCTGTCTGTCTGTCTGTCTGTCTGCCTGTCTGTCACACTTTGGTTTCCGTGCTCTAACTGCTCTAAAAATGGTCCGATTTCAACCAAGTTTGGTGTATATTAATTAGGTTACTGAATTCTCATTGGTAAATCGGTTTCCGTGCTTTAACGGCTTGCAATGGTTCGATTTCAACACAATATGGTATTCAAGAACACAATGACAATACTCAGGCTAAGTTCGAAGGTCAATGTGATGCGTGTATCGTTACGCATATTAATTAGGTTACTAAATTCTCATTGTTTAATCGGTTTCCGTTTTCTAACTGCTTTAAAAATGGTTCGATTTCAACCAAATATCTTGAAATATGATATGCAGGTACATAATGACAAGACTTAGGCTAAGTTCGAAGGCCAATGCGATGCGTGCATATTTACGCATATTAATTAGGTTACTAGATTTTCATCGGTTAATCGGTTTACGTGCTCGAACTGCTCTAAAAATGGTCTGATTTCAACCAACTTTTGTATGCAAGTTCACAATGACAAGACTCAGGCTAAGTTTGAAGGCCAATGCAATGCGTGCATATTTACGCATATCAATTAGGTTATTAAAGTCTCATTGGTTAATTAGTTTCTGTGCTCTAACTGCTTAAAAACGGTCCGATTTCAACCACATTTGGTATGCAAATACATAATGATATGATGCAGGCTTAAATTAGTTCGAAGGCCAATGCGACGCGTGCATATGAATTAGGTTACTAAATTCTTATTGGTTAATGGTTTCCATGCTCTTTCTGCTTTACAAATGGTCCAATTTCAACCAACTTTTGTATGGAAGTACATAATGACAAGACTCGGGCTAAGTTCGAAGGCCAATGAGATGCGTGCATATTTAACGCATATTAATTAGGTTGCTAACTTCTCATTGGTTAATTTGTTCCCGTGCTCTAACTGCTTTAAAAATGGTCCGATTTCAACCACATTCGGTATGCAAATACATAATGATATGATGCAGGCTAAGTTCGAAGGCCACACAATGCGATGCGTGCATATTAATTAGGTTACTAAATTCTTATTGGTTAATTGGTTTCCGTACTCTTTCTGCTTTAAAAATGGTCAAATTTCAACCAAATTTTGTATGGAAGTACAGACTGAAAAGAATCAGACTAAGTTCGAAGGCCAATGCGATGCGTGCATAGTTACGCATATTAATAAGGTTGCTAAATTCTCGGCATTGGTCAATCGGTTTCCGTGCTCCCATTGCTTTAAACATAGTCCGATTTCAACCAAATTTGGTATGGAAGTACATAATGACAAGACTCGGGATAAGTTCGAAGGCCAAAGCGATGCGATTTCCATGTTCTTGATGCTTTAAATATGGTATGAAAGTACATAATGGCAAGATTCATGTTGATAGTTTGATACTTAATGCGATATTTTTTTTTAAATGTCCATCTAGCGGGGAACACCAATTCTACGAATTAGCTTGTTGCGTTTATATTTGATATGTACTGGTCCATAAGGTCAGTAATTGCTATATTTAATTTGATACACGTTTATATCTTACTGTTGGTGGTTACAGATTTGCTGTCGTGGAGGCCCATGGCAGACCGCCATTGACATAGTATGACTTGCTATTCATCAACCAGTATTTAATATAGAAAGTACAATGGCGGACCACCGTAATACCACACGACAGCACAAATTAAAAAGAAACACGAAATTTGAAAGATAATAGCATACACTTATTAACGAATTGATAGAACATAGAATGAAATTAATCTAATACTCTTAGCATATACTTATTTCATCAAATAGTGTAATGAGAAAAAGGTTACAACATACACTTATTGATAAATGGATAAAACACGCAATGACATTGTCCATAATAGTTGTTTTCAATAATAATAGTATACGATGGTAGTATAGAATAATAATTTCTTATTTGGTTTGCTATGCTCGATACCCTATGCGATGCATGTATATTAACACATATTAAAGAGGTTGCTAAATTGGTCAATTGATGTCTATGCTCTTACTGCCCTACACGTTGATGTATTACAACCAAATTTGGTATGCACGTACATATTGACAACACTCATGTTAACTTTCTGCGCGCTCAGAAACTAAATGCAAGCGTGTGTGTGTGTGTGTGTGTGTGTGTGTGTGTGTGTGTGTGTGCACCGTTTTTGCATACATTTTATGTATTTGTACATCTACTGTGTGTGTTTTATTGACTCTATGTATATTTGTACCTGATAAGTTGTAAAACTTAAAGGAAATAAAGAACTTGAACTTGAACTTGACAACACTCGGGCTAAGTTCGATGACTGAATAGTTATGCATATAAATGAGGTGACTCAATTATCATAGGTTAATTAGTGTCTGTGCTTTAACTGCCCTAAATATGGTCCGATTTCAATTAAATTTGGCATGCAAGTACATGTTATTATATTATTATTTTGACATTAATTTTGATAGTTTTTAACGTCCTAAAAACTGGACTGGATATAATTCAAGTTACATTGGCAGGAGTCATCCTTTGATTAAGTCAACTGCTGTGGCATGGCCTATAGGTGTACCATTGAGTTGTTAAATGGAGGAAATTTTATTAAATTTTAGCAACGCGATTTATACAGTAAATATCAGTAAATGTTTTAAGCTCTTTTTTTCTGTTGTGATATAATACTATTAGAAATGTGAAGAAAGGAATACTATGGAAACTTTATTCTTACTGTAAGCTTCCAATGCAACACTCTCATTCTTACGTGGGATTTGATTGTTATATTTGGAGTTTAACGTCCCTCATATCGAGACGGTGTCTGCTTGTGACAGTGCACACTGATTGTGACTTTATAGTTTTGTCTCACTGAAACATAGCGCCATTGACAAGATGTTTCACTCAGTCGCACAGTATACTGACACCGAGCCAACCATACTTCCTCCGGCCCACAAATGCTGCGCATTTAACAGGGATAGAGAAGATTACCTAATGTTATCGTTTTGGGTGTGACGGAGCCGGGGATCGAACCCGCGCCTAGCGCACACAAAGCAAACGCTCCGACCACTTCGTTACCGCGGCGATATTTCTTACACGGAGAGACAGTAGCTTCCAGTAGTTATAACATGGGATGTTAGTAATGCTAAATAACTGTATAACGGTGTGGAACTTTTGGACGTGTATATCAGTTTATGAATGAATACAACATCAAGAAGCATTGTGTCCAATGGTAACGGGCTACATTTCCATGAGTTGGTTTGTCAGACAAAGATGAAAAAGATATATAGAAGAATTTCGTTGTCAGCAGGCAGAGAGATGCGGGATTAGAACTGACAGTATGCCGCACGGCACGAGGGTGAAATAGAGAGAATGTTTCATAGCGAATAGAGAGAAAATATTGCTATCATCCCAGCATCATGAGAAAAGAATGTGGAATTTCAAAATCCACTTCATACATTGACTAGATGTCATGCGATGTGAAGTACTGAATACACGAATCGCACGATAATGGCGTCCTTTTGAAATCAAGTGTGGCGTTACGCCGCCTACAAACAACATTTGAAAAGAATATTTTTTTTACAGCTCGTGTGATGTAGGTATCGTAAACATCTATAAACGCTGACTCGCACTTTTTTAAAGTTCATGCAAAGATCACCATCTCTTGTGAATGTCCATACCCCTTTGTAAGAGGTGCGTAACACAATTAAACCCGAGCAGTCGTCAACAACTTGAATGGTTTAATAACATTAAAATCAGCTGTCCACGAAGTGCTATTCCATTTAGAAGCAGACGACATCTTTCAAAAATTAAATTACAAATAAATCATGCGATAAGCTTTAGCAATTTTATTTTCTATATATATATATACATCTAATTATGTATCTTATACCCCGCGAAGTTAAGATTTCAAGATATAAGTAAAGAAATGTTTATAGCTGATTGTTTCTTAAAAGGCCACCAATTGTCAACGTCTCGCTGATTCTTTAGTTCCAGTCTCTGCATGATCTGTTTTCACATATCTGTACCTATACAAAAACGTAAACATAGGTTGTCACCGACGTCAAGAAACCTTGACTCATCTACACGAGAATTAGATCGTGACGGGTAACCAGACACGATGTTTCTAACTAGAAAAACAAGTTGAAATTCAAAGATGATGTACACTTGTGAAATTTTGAATAGAACTCTTGAAATATCAAGAAATAAATCACATTATTTCGACATAACCCAGCAAAAATTACTGATATATCTAAGCTCTAATGCTACTGTAAACGTGACTAGAATTCAAAAGAAATTATCCAACAAGAATGTTGACCTTTCCTCAGGCATTCAAGCTCCCAAATACCCCAGTATTAACAATGCTTGCATATTTTCACGAGAAAGACCTGTTATATGGCGAAGGTTCTTCACCAGTAAGGCCCCTGTCACACTATAGCGTTTTGTTGGACGTTATGTTGCGTTTTGAAAAATTGGAGAAACGTCGGGGAACGTCGACGTTCTTCAAATTGAGTTTCTAGGTCAACGTTGTTA